>JAULBZ010003432.1:0-16429 GCA_032360805.1 Neoturris breviconis
CTCAAAATTATTGAATTTTACTTTTTTAAAGCTGCTAAGATATCTGCTTTTGGTAACGAATTTTGGAGATGGCCCCTAATCGAGTATGGTTTTTGCTACACAGTTTATGAAAGATTTTTTGCTGGAAACTGGAGTTATTGGGAACAACGATATTAATGAATGTCTTACAATCATGTACAGCGTACAAAAATGTTAGCCTCACTGAGTGTGGGAAAGGATTAAGATAACAACGTAAACAAAATAACATAGTATAATACAAGGTTTTAAAATTGAAATTTTAAATAATTTACAAGATCATTATCCTTCAAGAAAATAATAATTATATATGTAATTATAACATAATCTTTTTTGCCTACACAAATGAAAACAAGTTTAAAAATGTTCGAAATTAAGTACGTATCTCAGTGAGCAAAAACTTGTTCAAAGTCTGAACAGAATTTTTGCTCACTTGGATATTAATGTAATAGACCATCTCAAATTTATATGCCATAAAGCTACATTGTAATGTTAAATTTAAAGAAAGTGATGAAAGTTTTGTGGAGATTAAAATTAAGAAGAAGCATGCGCTATGTTAATGTTGATTTTTTCGACATGCTCTTTCCGAACTTAATTCTGTGCTGGTGAAGAAATAAACAAAATAATTCAGATAAGAAACAATCTATCTTTTTATAGGATTATTTCAAATTTCATGAAATGTGACTTCACAAAGTAATATCAAAGATTTTGCAATGGGTTAGTTTATTGTATAAACAACCAATAGGTACGAGGAAACCATCTCTCAGTTCTCTTTTCTGCAAATTTTTCTTTTAGATAATTTAAAAGCATCCAGTGCACTCTTGGTTTGCTCAAAGTTTCGGAATCAACCTTTTTTGTTTTATGAACATTGACAAAGCTTGTAGGTACTTTTGGGGTAATCATGAACTATTTTACTCAGGTATTTTGGTAGCATATTTTACCCCCTATCTAACTACCGAACTAATAATATTGATGTAATGAAACTTGGCATGATTATAGCCCAGCAGACCATCTTTTCAAAATGGTATTATTTTATTTTTAGCTGATGCTACAACGTGATCAGAATTTTCAACTATGTTGATTTTTTCGGATAAAATATGCACTCTTTTCTAACGCAAATAAAAAAATGACTGGAAATTGCTTTTTACTTTCTGTCAATTGATTCTGAGAGGTAATACATAGCTCTGTAACAGAGTTTCATGAATTTATTACCTTATCTACAGAAATTGAGGAAACGATTTGGGAAGATCGGTGAAAATTGGAGGAAAAGGGAGCGTTGCTACTTGTAATATGAATCAGTGTTCAAAATTACAAGTCTGTTCCGTACATATTATATTTTTGGTATTTCAGATTCAGAAATTTTAAGAGGTGACATCAGATAATGGCTTATATTGGAAGAACAGATTGAGGAATCAACCTGAAATTGGGCCTAGTAACGTAATATAGCTAGGTCAAAATTAAGACCTGGAAAGTTTTTAGACACTCTGTAGTGTGGAAAAAGAGTTATTTTTGAAAAGCCATAGTGGTTGGGGGGGGGGGGGGGGGGAAATTTGCCCCTCCCCCCTAGATAAAATAGGGTTAAAGTATTTCTAATAATATTCTTCCGAATGTTTTACTTGCAATTTAGCAAACCATATCTTAAATCATTTCTGGTTGTTCTATTAATTTCTGTCTTTCTTTTTCTTTTCTTATTGTTCGTGCTCTGTTATATATTATTGCTCCAACTGTGATGAAACTGGCGACAGCTCCAATCCAGCCAACAATAAATGAGTACCCCCACATAACTGTAAAGTTACTTAAAAGTGTTGTTCGATACATAAAATAAGATAAGGAAGCACTCATACTGACAGCGCCTACTAATATGAATGTCATCGTTTGACAAATTTGTGTATTACGATCTACTAGTGTTTTAAGTGAAATTAATACACCAAAACCATTTGAAAGATTTGCAAGTACTGCAAATAAGCGGACGATAAATAACCAATATGGAACACTACGGCTTTCATTTTGAATGTGATATTGAAATGCTTGGACACTTTCTTCGCATATACCTGATGGTTTCCAGCACACTTTCCACAAGCCTATATTATTGATGATAGATCTATTAGTTATCAACTCCTGATCATTTACCACCCATTGATTTGTAGCCACACATGTTATATGTAATGCAAGAATGATCGTACATGATATGAATGCAATTAATTGAGTTTTTGGTGTCTCTGCAACCACAATTCTAAATGTAATTTAATTCATTATTGTTGTATCTCCAGAATAATTTCATATGCCCTGGTGTACATTACCTGATACTCAGACATATAAACCAAAAAGGTTACTATAATCTGGAAGGCATTTTCTTAAACTTTCTTGCACGTTATGAGGTACGCCCACAGATGTCTGGATAAATTAAAACTAAATCTTAAGTTTCTGATTTGATAAAATTATCAAACTATACCTATCGTGATTGTTTTCAGAATTATTGAAAAAAATGTTTCAAGTCAAGTAAGCCTGACGGAGATTTAATTTTGTTAAAGAGACAGGCTTGTTATTGTACTACTTACGTATGACATCAATCTTTATAAGCCCAGAATGCAAAAACTTGTTCAAAGTCAACAGTAAAGACTCTAGGACAAAGTCTTCAATATTATTCTACTGTCTTTGTTGCTGACTTTTAACTAGTTTTGGCTCAAAAAGGAGATTCAATGTAAAAAGACTAACAATCACTGAGTACATTTTCATGCACTAATATGTTAATTGATGACTTGTTCAAAGTCAGCAAAATTATGTTCTAACGTTATTCTGCGAACTTTAAACAGGTTTTTGCCAGCTGGGCAACAAGAAGTTGATATCGGTGAATGTCCTACAAACATTACCTCCGGAAATGCTGAGCACTTTCTTATGGGCTTAAGCGAAACTCAAACGAAACATACAAAATTATAGTAAGAGAGCAGAGTTAGGAAGCTTGATACCTGTGCTATACATAAAACGGTTTTGACAGTTTCATTTAAAGCATAAGTTCTTTGTTTAAAAATATTCACACGATTAAATATAGTCTCTCTCTTCCCTAGAGCTTTTGATGAAATAAAATACTGAGAAAATGAAGTGTATGAAATTTTAAAAGGAGAACAATTTTGATAAAAAAATATTTTATCAATTTGACATGGGCATATTCTTCAAAATCAGTTCTAATCCCTCAAAAAGATATAGAATATAGACATGGAGAAAAAACAATCCTCAATCGACAGCTTTATTATGTTCAATTTTGAAAAATATGAATTATTGTTATGTCATATCGATATATCGCGATATCAAACGTAGCATTTTTACTGTGATTATATCGATAGTTCAGTCCTTGATATCTATATTGAATTTTCTATATTGCGACAGCTGTACCGAAAACCTGAATAAAAACTTGAGATAAGAAAAATCAGGAAAATTGGGGAAAACCCAATGATCACAAAAATTTGCCAAATTATTCCTATCTCCATAAGTACTATTTGACAAAGTTACACGTTTCAATTCCAAATGTAGCTTGAGTTATTCATGATTAAGTTTGAAGAAAAAATGCAATTAAAAATAACAGAAATTTTGCTCAAGGTGGTTTCAGAATATAACCTTTATCTCAACTTCTTCATTAAGGATAGTTTAGAAATCTGGTCAATATGTGTGAAATAGAATTATATGAAAATTCACCAAGTTTCAAGTCATTAATAGTAGTGAGAAAAAAAAGACCTTGGGAGTGGAATGCCTTCCCCCACCCAATCCTATTATGGTTAAAACATGACTTAAAACTCTTCGTCAATATTATTATGTTAATTAAAAAAAAAATCAATATTCTCTTAATAGTGATCTTGATCCTATGCAAGCACCACAATGGAAACTAAAAGCACGCCACACAGATATGTGTTCTACATTACTTTATGATCATTTGAAGCAGTTCTTTAAACTTTGTCAACAAACAAGTTTTTCTACTGCTCAAATCATTCGAAGTTTATCAAAAGATTATTCAAAAGATGAAGAAGGTAGGAGTGATAAAATTATTCTCAATGATATGATATCAAGACCCAATGGGCAAAAACTTGTTCAAAGTCCACACTAAATTCATAAGAAGAACATCAAAAAAGGTTGTTCTGGTGTCTTTACTATGGACTTTGAACACGTTTTTGCTCACTAGGGATGTAAAATGTAAAAAACACTCCTCCATAAATGTTGTCTGACAGTTACATTAGGACTTTCAATCAATGTAGCATGCATGTTCCCAGCCGGCAAAACCCTGTTTCAAGTCAGCAAAATAACGTTAGAACAATGTTCAAAGAACGTTTTTCTAACGTTATTTTGCTGACTTTGAACAGGTTTTTGCCAGCTGGGTCAGAGCAATGATTGTTGCTATTTTGTAGCTTTATCAGGAGATTTGACTCATGTTTTGGATAGACTTGCTGAACCAGTTCCTGCTCTGGCATCACCATTATCTAAAGTTGTTACAAATGCTACTAGAACACTTTTGAAAACACAACTAATAAATCCTCCTATTCCGGTATCTTTATTGAAGAAAGCACTAGAGGTAAGCTGCATATTTTGTACCTTAGGGAACATCTCCTTAGGGACCATCTCATGCTTTTTGGTAGGGTTAAAATCAATTAACAAAATTAAACAAAAATGAATCTGTACAGAAGTTTGTTAGGTCAACGAACTTGCAATAGATAGGTTTCTTTGTCAATCCTTTGCAAGATCGTTGACTCGGTACCTTCCTCTGTAGATTTTATTTTTAAGACAGTCCTTAGCAACATCCAACATTTTATAACATCTATTTTTACAGTGGAACTTGTAATAGATTTTTTGTTGCAACATATTTTGCAAATCAACAGCAACAAGAAAATAGTACTTTGTTATTTTTGGCCCACCAAATGAAGTGGGAATGTTATATTTCTTTGCAGTGGTAGTGGCTTGCTTTTCTTAATAGACTATGTTCCTGAAATGCTACCATTTTAAAATTTGCTACCAGCATGCGAGGAAATATTTTGATTCCCCAAACATTTTTTGATTTCATCCACTCAGGTGTGAGTTTTAGTTAAAAAGGGTGGGTCCAAATTGGGTTTTTAGTCCAATTGACCGAAAAGGCATGGTATCATCCTGCAATTTGGTATCGATACTATTAAATTTATTATTATCGAATTTGAATAGAACAAAGAAGATGCTATAAAGTAATAAATATTATTTGTAAACTTTGTTTCACAAAGGAAACGAGTAAAGGTTGGTAGCTACATTCCATATAAACGCTAGACTAAAATGTGTCTATGCGAGATTCTTTTTAATTCTTTGCTTTCAACCTGAACACATAGACTAAATAAATATGTGCCCAGGTTGGGAATAACTACTACAACGTACAATCTAAAATCAGCCCTCTGAATCCAACAAAACACATGTCGGCTATTTTTGCTGTCATAAAGTTGGAACCCTGCGGTATTACATCGGCAGTTTATGTTTAATTATTTTTTAAACCAATTGCTTTATCTTTTATCTAAATCTTTTATCTAAAAACGTGTTTCCCTGTGGTTTACAAGTGTTTACAGTTTATATATTTTACGAAGAGATGTGTCTGGTGGCCATAACACTTTGCTTTTAAAGTATTGACTGTAGTAAGGAGAGTAAGTGACCACAAAAGTTCAATGAACGTTGTTCTAATGTTATTTTACTGACTTTGAAGAGGTTTGGCTTTTTTCCATAAGAAAACAGGAGAATTACGAAGCAAATTAAAGATTTTCCAAGTCATTTTAACAAAGAAAGCGTAAGAATTACAAAGCCAGTCAAATCAATTCTGTTGTGTTATTGAATAACCATCCTTTTCCTTTTCTTCCGTAAGGATATAATGAATGAACATTGTTTTTGTTATAAGCCATTTTATTAACAAGTTATTTTACGTACATGTGAATTGGGCTTTAATAAACTTATTGTTTTATAACATGAAATAAAAATTCTACTTTGAACAGAGACATCTAGACATATTGTTTTCACATTCTATTTTATTAAAACTGGTGCCATGTATGCTAATTGTTATTATATAATAACAAAGGGTGACTTATAATCACTTAGCAAAGACAAAAACTGCAGCTCAAAGAAGGAGTTTGGTACCTCTTCATATGACTTTCAAACAAGCACATATATACTTTATTACAACAACACTCTCCTTTGCGGTCCTGTAAATAGATTATGATTATCACAGGGTTCTACATCCTAAAAGTGTGTTGCTATTAAACAAAGCTGCAATTAGCTAATATAAGATCCTGATAAATAAGTCCACAATAGTATCTTTTGATGCGATATTAGTTTAATCATATTCTTCTTATAAATAATGAACTAGTCTCTATAACAATAAAGTTTGATTAGATAAATAAAAAGTATAATACGGCACAGACATAGCTAATCAAACACAATCGGTGCAATACAATGTCTTCTTAATAAAAAGACACAATTCTTTTTTAAAAGATTTTCAGCAATGCAATTTTTTCTTAAGTGTTATTCAGAAGCAGCTATAGGGAGGCATTCTGAGAAATATGTGTTCTTATTCTCTAGCTGAGGTCTATCTCGTAATTAGTACTAGTATATCACATGCTTGTCTTTCTAGCTGAATAATAGAACTGTATAAGAACAGTTGATATATCCAGCTGAGAAGACTTTCCTGATACAGTATAGATATTTTCCCATAATAACACCTAGAACAAATATTTTTTCTGGTCAGCTTTTGAAAATCGTATATTAATTTACAAGCTGTGCCACCAGCTCAGAATAAGTCATATTCCCAGTCACAGCCTCTCTGGCTTCTCCAAACACAGATTGATTTTCTCGTCCATGAGACGTCGGATCAAAACATCCCCATCTTTAAATATTATTTCCATCCAAGTCTAGCGAAGAAGCCACCGTCTTGGATTACGATTGCATGCTGTCCTTCTCGTGTAATCCAGTACTTGTAGTTTAATTTGAGGTGTTTCCTGCGTAACGTTTGTATTAAACAGCTATATATGTTCATGTAAGTGTTCAGCTTTAAACGATTCACACTTGTATACACTAGACTAGATCTTGTTAACATGTGGTATACTTTAAAACAGAGCAAAAGTATCAGATATAGGCCAGTTTTAAGCATTTTTTTTCTCTAGACTTTGACCAAAAATAAATATGTACTAACCGACCGGCCTACTCACCATTATTTTTCGTAGTCAGGTTACGCGAAACTACCAATTAACTATGGACAGCCTAAGTTAAGAATTTCTAAACTGCTAATTATTTTTAAAAAATTTGATTATTTTGTTCCTACTTCAAATGGTGCATGTATAATTCCACTAAACTCAAAAAACCTAATGAATCTTCCCGACTTACACTACATTATTATCGAAACTTTTCTTCTGTTTATTACCCAATGATGAGAGAAGTATCTTCAACATGTTACAAATCATTTAGGTCTATGAGAAATCTCCTATAAAATGCAATTAATATCTTCAAATTCATAGACATTATCGTTATACATTGATCTTTCTTGTGTATTTATTTTTTTAATTATTTCACTGGAATTGAAGTTAACCCACTCAAATTTATTTTAAAGGATTGCAACATTCCTGCAATAGTACTATCAGGTCATGTTTTGCTGAAATGTTACACAGTTGTCTGAAATGACAGTTAATTCATAGGTGCATAGCACCCATTGATCACACTCATGTGGATTTCTTTTAGTGTTTTTCAGTTTTTGCTATTCAAATCCTAGTAGACCAAAAATAATGTGTTCAAAATCTGCAGTCAAGATGCTACAAGACCACCAAACAACGTTGTTCTAGCGTCCTTACTGCTGACTTTGAACAAGTTGGTCCACTTGAATATTTCTTTGATATTAGGCAATACTCTGTGACAGTGGTCACAATAAGAGTAAATAATCACTGTGGAGGAGTGACTATTTGAGCACAGCTTCTAGCTTTATAGCCAATGATTCCTTCCGTTATTTGCAGGGGCTTCAATCTCATTTCTAAATTAAAATCAGAAGAGACAAGTACTGATCTTGTGGTTTTTTTTTATTATTCCCAGCATTATATCTGTATGGTACATGTATATCCACAATGTAAAGCACATAAGACTAGTGTTAATGGTTTGACTGGCTGATACTGTCAGCAGTGGGCACACTGACTTATTAGCTAGCCTATTTGGGCTCCTATTATGGTTAATGATTACACTGTCAAAGATTCGTTTTGTTTGCTTAAGAAATCAGAAAACAAGATTCTCAACTCTACATAGCTAGCCTGGATGTTGATTCTCTATTCACCAACATACCACTCAACAAAACCATGAACATTTATGTTCGAAAACCATCTGTCATTTGCCACCAAACACTCTTTTTTTCACTTTTAATGATACTTTGTACAAACAGGTCGATGGCTGCCATGGGTTCTTCACCAAGACCAAGTCTTGCGAACACATTTTTGTCGCATTATGAGAAAAAAAGGCCAAATGTTTGTTGTGAGAAATTTAAATCTGTATTTTATAGAAGATAAAATGTTGATGATCTTTCCATACTAATCACGTCTCCTGACCATCTTCCTTTGTTTAAGGATTATCTTAACATAACGACATTATCTTTTACATCTGAACAAGAAAGTAACAACTGGTTTACCATTTTTAGATGTCAATGTCATACGACAAATGTTCTCCACCGCAGTGTATAGAAAACCTACATTTAGTGGAGTATACACCAATTTTACTAGTTTTTTGCCAATAGAATGCAAACATGGTTTAGTGCATGCTTTACTTTTTTGCATTTTTACTGTTGTAACGGACTTTGCTAGATTTCATGTTAAAGTGAGTAAGTCTTTAACATTATTGCATTGACCGATGCATAAAATTGTTTCTTGACAATATATATGCTGGAGAAAGGGTTGTTTTTACCGTTCCTAAACGTGAAGTTATTGTTGTCTTAGCATGATGTAACCTTCCTCCAACTAAGGACACGCCTACAAAACACATAATAAAATGTTGACCATCTTTTAAATTATGTTATATTATTTAAATCAACTGTCAGACTAAGTAATTTTTTCAGTTTTAAAGATCGTTCATCTAAGGAACTATTTGAAAGTTAGAACCTCCGAACATATGGGTATATTTGCACTTACTGGAAAACATACTAAATCTCAACAAGTCATGGCAGTATGTAACCACCAACTTTGTGTGTCTACATAGACCTAATCTGGATGATTTTTATATTTAAAAAATCATATAAAAAATTACCAATTTTATTATGAAAAAAAATTGTATAAACATAGATTTGTCGTAATTTGTGTCCTTGTTTTGATTATCCTCCCAGTATTCTGCTCCAGATAACTAAACCCTAATTATTCTCACTAAAGTAAAGTTTTTTAAAGAAACTGCGCCTAAAGCACATACAAAGCATCTTTCATCAGACGTTTTGTTTACAACTTTAATAGCTCATTAACTATTTATGCTTATCAATAAAAAAAGTATAGACCATATGTTTTTTCTTTTTGTTCACTTATCCAGATTACAGTAGTCGAAATAAGAGCAAAATAATCCCTGCTGAGGAGGGAACTGGAGCATAACTTCCGGCTTCAAAATCTGAACCTAGGCTCAAAAATTTCCTCCTCCGCAGTGATTATTTACTCTTATTTCAACCAACCACTACATTGTTACATTGATAATAATTTCACTAATGTGTTTTGGAATGTAATAAAGATTTTTCAAGTTGCGGGAACCAGAATAGTAACGGTACAGATAGTTCATTAATACAGAAATTTTAAGGTGGTGAACTAATGAACTTCTGTGTGTCACAATTCAATATTATTAAAATAAGTATGTCCCCATGTTGTAATGAGTATTGACAAGCAATATAATAATGATGTAATTTGTTTTTATAGCATTTGTTTCCAGATGCTTGGTTGACAGAAGAAGAAGCATGGCTTATTCAAGGGAGATTAGATGATGAACAAAAAGGTATTGAATGTGACTCAGTTAGATCTAAAGTAAGTTGATTGATATATTTTATGTCAAGAATGATTCCAAGGACTAATTATGAATAACTACAATCTAAATTATATTCCTTAGAATACCACACACCAGTATTTTGTTACTCACGAGTAATAAAAAGAATACATGAGAGAATTCGTCATTAATAAGGAACAAATAAAGTTTACCTCATTGCTCTGATTTTCATCATCTTGGTCTTATTTTCATTGTGCAATTCCATCATTCATTTACAACATGTTACTTCTCAATCATACAAGAAATAGTTCATTCAACGATTTTTACTTATGAAGAAGTGGTTTGTTAAATTTTTTTTTTTTTACAGAACATCAGTATTAATTATTGATAGAACCAATCAAATCACACAAATTTGTGAACTTCTCATCAAAATAGTTCTCATAAAAGCCGTTTTACCGACACACCGTTATATTTTGATTCATTAAAATAGGATGCTTGAATTATTCAAACTCTTGTTATTGTACTATGTTTCTAATAAACATTATTATATTATTTTTTTTGATTGTATGAAATAATCCCGCTGTGAAGGAGGGATTTTAAGAATTGATTCTGGCTTTCTACCTTTGCACGACATTTTTTGTATGCTATAGCTGTTTACTTTTTCTAGTTGCTTTTTTCAATGGAACACTAGTTTTGTTTATTATCGTACATGTTAAAATTGAATATATTAAAAGAGGTGGAGTTTTCGATAATAATTAAAATGTCTATGTCTACAAGTTACTTAATTAGGCTTGCCATTACGAAATGTTTATGCAAACGTGAAATTTCTTCTTGTATTCAAAATGGCGTCTTTCGCTCACTCCACACGAGAAAGTTTTGCTATATTAATTAGAGTTAAAAGCTTTGTAGAAACCTTTGAAGAAAGTTACACTAGGTATATGTTACAGACACAATGTGTTTTTTAACATTTTTGTCCGAATATGAAGTTTACTAGAATATAATAGCCTTTTCGTGTTGATACAAAAACATGAAATCTACAGCAACTTTAGAATGTTTTGAAAAATTAAATGCAGCGTATTTATTTGCATAAAAACCTTTTCCGTTTCTTATTGTAGTTTTTTCTCAAGGCTTTTGTTTACATTTTTCTGGAAAATTAAAGTTCCATCCGACATTTTTTTATTTTTTTTATCCATTTAAGTAATGAAGTTGAAATATTTGTGTCTTATAAAGTAAGAAAGTTTCAGCTTTATTGCTTTATTGTTTCGAAATAATAATGTGACAGGGGCCGACATCCCCCCCCCCCCTCCTCCCTACCCTTGCCTAAGTAGGGTTAAATGAGCTTGGGATTGATCAACATACAGGTAAATACGGTGATAAATGGCTTGTGCCATTCAATGTTTCCTAAACGAAACTTATTTCAATTAATCAATTTAAGGAACTTTTTATGCCCTCCGCTATGATGAACAGAATTGCACTTCCTGAGAATAATCATCTTCTTTTTCTCAGTCTAACTTTCTCTAAATAGAATACCTAATATTGAGTCGATTGCTAAAACTGCAGTTATGAAAGTTGGTTCTCTCTATCAAGCATGGAACTTTAATCCCCAGAGAGTGTCTGACATCTACACAAGGCTTCCTACCATCCTTGTATTGAATATTGCTGCCATCCGGGCTGCATATCTTAAGGTACTTGACAAGATTCAGAGAAGAAGAATTAATATTGTCGGACTTGATCTTTTATCTAACTTACATACTATCTTTCATCAGCGCAATATTGCTGCACTGTCTTTATTTTATCAGTACTTCCATGGCAGTTTCAACTTTATAAATTGTCTTCTTCATTTGCAGCTCTCTACCAAGTAGTGGCCTTGATGCCTTGTAGAGAGCAGCTTATTTAGAAAAAAACAAAAATAAAAAAATAACAATAATAATAATATTAGAAGGTTTACAAAATCTCTGCTTGGTAAGATTTGATGTTGTCATATCAATATTATAGGAGAATGCTGCCATAAATTCAGAGGTTAACTTACCGTTAGAGTTGCGCAAGGCATTGCTCTAACTTGCTCCCAGAGCCAGCAGATAATTATTTATTTAGCCAAATTTAACTAACTCGGTTCGACAATTCTTTCCAGGTCACATGTGAAAATTATTGGAAGTCTACTTTGCTCTAGTAACGAGGCAGCTGTTTTTATCTATAAGTAATTGACATGCACATCTTGCTCAGTAGTTACAAATGAGTAGTTCTATTGAGTACATGTGTATTTATGAGTGATGTTTTTTATTTCGTTGTTATTTATCAAGTATTTATAGAGAGTGATGGTAAAGTTGGGGAGAAAATTCGAGAACGTGTCATATCGAGTCTAAGTAAATCTAAATATTAATAAATGACATTCAAGGCAGAGGTCAGTTATAACGCTGGGTATCCCAATGGTTGTACTTATGTGTAGCATGTAAATAACGCAAATCTGATGTATAACTTAAAATGGTGTCCGAATATGAAAATTTTTAATGTCACAAAAATGGGAGTTGCTAATCATTTAAATATTTAGAATGTGATTATAAAGATAATGGTGACTAGAATTTAGTTAAAAATATTAAATTATTTAAATAAAAAAATATATATTAATTAAAAATATAATTTTGCAATACAGAGAACAACTAGGCCAGTGGGCGTGGGAGTATTCATAATGTGATCACAAAGATAATGCTGGATACAATGCAGTTATAATTTACATTGCAGAGAGAGAAATAGCAACTTGAACCATTAGAACATAACCAGTTTAGAAGCCGCATTTTAGGTGGGCTACTTTCAGTACTGTACCTTTGACTTTTAAATTCTAAAAGATGATAGAAATAAGTATTTTATCAATTTAATTTTAACATGCACAGCTTATTTAAATCATTGTGCCTATTTGTAGGTGGAGAATGAGAACAAGTGATTTGAAAATCATTTTGCTTTAAAACAAACCCTTCCCTACAATTATACACAGGAGAGTATAGCCCATGCATTTTGTATTGTATATTCATAGCCTATACATACTTATGCACATAACCTATATACTATTGAATTGTGAATTATTCCCATGTCCTAGATTTAAATTGTGCTTGTCTTGGTAGGCTATTTCAATACTGTCACTTTGATTTTATTTTGTTTAGGACAAATATCGTCATATAAAATCAGCTCCAGTAGATAGCTTAACATATAACTTGTCTAGTTGTGTTTGTATCATGAATTATAGTTATGGAGGTAGGTGTGCAAATTCAAAATTATAGTTGCACATCACCTGTGGAGGAGTGTTATTTGAGTACTATTTAAAAAACAGGTGATGTCTGACCGTTATTTTGAGGCATGGGTGTGGATATTGTTTGGAAATCACGTTAAATAAATAATACTTAGAAAAATACTTGACATAGCTACTTTCTTCTGCTCTGTTGGCAGGAGCAGGGGACAGATGGGAGAATTGTACGGTTCCTATCAATCAACTTTAGGATTTTTAAGGGGTAGATAAGTATGCTTATCGGCCAGCCTCACACTTCTTTACTTATTGGACCAGTTTTGGTGCTACAAAAGTGATGCTGTATCTGGTTTAGGGCAATGAATGCTGCTTCTTTACTGCATTAATGCTTCTGATTAGCACAATTGTGGTACTTGTCTGGTCTTTGATAACTAGGTATTAGTTGAATGGTCAATCTATTAATGTTGATGTTCCCCCAAGGCTGAGTCCTTGGTCCTACACTTTTTATTATCTTTATTAACGACCTTCCTGACAACATTTTGAGCAAATTAGCTATCTATTATGCTGGTGACACAACAGTATTCGTGTTTAGACAAAACCAATGATTTCTTTGACAAGGTTGAAATGGCTGCTGAGCTTGAGATTGATCTATGTACTGTTGTTGAACGAGGCAATAAATGCTACTTGTTACTTCCATTGCTTCCAAAACTAAACTTTTAAGGAACCTTTTCTGCCCTCTATTGCGATGAATCCTTTGTTTTGCTGCTAGCTTGCTGCTATATGACTTTTATTTATTTTTATTTTTTTTAGGTTTAGATGCTGTTGCCCATATTTGGCAAGAATTTATTCTTGAATTAAGATACAGATGGGAGAATAATATACTTCTACCAAGGTTTCATTTTGTCTAGTTTCTATTCTTAAAACATGCTTTAACTAAGATAAGTACAATGCACAAGACTGTAGTTGACTTTTCATTTTTGTTAATAATAATGGCATGCATTGTTGTATGTTTGTCTTTTTGTGGTTTCACTTATAAGAATTTGTCTCCAAATTATTTACTAAAAACTGATGAATTAATCGATTTAAATCTGAATCCAAACCTGTAATTAATTAATTGGGTTCTTTGACTAATTACTAGATGTGAACGTTGATTTCCATTAAGATTATTTTGCTTGACTCTAATTTTTACAACAGTTCAACAGATAAATATAATTGAACACAGTTTTTAAAATAAAATGTTTTTGTTTTAATTTTATGAAAGACAGAGTACAAACGAAAATTCTTAATAGATAATAAAATATTAACGAAATCTTTTAATTGCAAAACTGAGGAAAACTTTTTTCTTTGTTTTGTTTTGAATAAACCAGCCGAAAAAATTTCAATATTAAAAAAAATATATTATTATTCTAACGGTGTATACTTTTAAATATTTACATAGTTTTACACATTTAAAATTTATGATTTATCATGGAAAATTTGACCATCTAATTCCCAAACATTTTCTAGTTTCTTCTCCAATACCCTTAAGCGACATTGTGATAAACCATAAAGTCTTGGAACTAAATTTTCTTTAGACTTGCACAGACTGCTCCAAATATGAACTATTGTTTAGTTCATCAGAAGTTACAGGTAATTGTCCTGATTCTAAGTATACGAATCGTTGTGTAGGAGTGAGTTATCAGCTACATGCTGGTATAATGCATACCATAATGGACTGTTACCTCTTTTCAAAGTCTGTAGTATTCAGAAGTAATAAATGGAAGCAGCATAAAGATAGTCTTTTCTTTATTGTTTTATTATGCCGTGATCATAATTAACAAACACAGTAGTTTTATTGGCCAACTTTGTTTTAATGGATTCTTAATTTTATTTCTATGAATGTTTTAAAACGTCATAATGCTAGACCCTATCATGCAACTATGTACAACAAGCATTGTTGCAACCACAAATTGACATCAGGACATCAAACCCTTTTAGATGTTGATCAGACTACGCCCAGTGAGCAACAAAAAAAAACTTGTTCAAAGTCTGCATTAAAGACACTAGAACATCGTTGAAAGCTGTGTCTTTACTGCGGACTTCGAACAAGTTTTTAACAACTAGGCATGGCTTTTGGACAACAAACGATTCTACTGAAATCAAATAAGTATTAAATAATTGAAATTGTTTAGATGTTGAACTATTGCATACAAAGACGAATAGAGAAGGCTGACAAAGAAAAGAATATTGATAGTTCCAATTCAACCTCTTCTAGTAGTGTCCAGGCTTCTGTTAGTTACAAAGATTTTTCAAAAGAAAACACAGACATACCTAATGATGCGAATAAATCATCAACATCTAATTTAACACGTGATCATACATGGAATGAATTACTTGCAAGTATACCTCATGATGAAAATGCCGAAGCTAAAAGTGATAGCCAGAGTATGAGTTATTCAGATAGTGTAAAACTAAGTGATTCTGATAACTCTGATGAGGAATTTTTCGAAGCACGTGAAGAATTAAGTGTGGAACGAATAATAGAAGAAGAAAATATTGAGGAAATTGATACTCTCAGTGCAGATGGTGTATTAAAAGAAACCAGCATGAAGTTATTAGTAACTGGGGAAACGCTGCATATTCCAATAACTCAGGTAAAGGCAGATCTTCACTAGGAGAATTCATTTGCGTGAATTCATTTGTGCTTAACATTTAACCTGTTCCCTTTAATAGACTGTTTAATTACTGTTTATTTAGCTGGGGTTTTTTTGAGTGGGGGAAGTGATGTTGTAAGCAGGGAACCATTGTTATTGAAAGCTTATCTTCTAGAAATTAAAAATTAATTAAAAACTTAATTGATTAAATTAATTTAATATTTATGTTAATTATGAAAATAATATTAAAATATTGAATTCTAAAATAAATTTGACTGTATAATGGCTTTATACTAGCCAATGGTCCCCGTCTCTTTGTTTCACCCATTCATTTTCTTTCGTTAGAGTTGTTCCTCTTACCTATCCGATTGTTACCATTCCACAAACTAGTAGCCTCAGTCTTATTAATATGTCATGATGATGTCCATTTCTACCAATGGAATAGTAAGTAAGTTGGCCGACCCCAGTCGAAGGCGACCCGAAGGCTCCTCTTTCATTAGCTGTTACCACGAGGGTAGGGGAGGGCGCCACTCCATTCCCAGATCAAGTTGACCTATTACCCCAGCATGCTGGTACTCAT
>JAULBZ010003433.1:0-16427 GCA_032360805.1 Neoturris breviconis
GTAGGAAAGAAGAAAAGGGGGACAGCGGTTGGAAAATGTCCAAAAATTAATAAGCGTCCTCCCGGCTTATTAGATACTGCAGAGTAGTATGGTACCGCGGAATATTGATATCTCCAATGCTATAATGCTAATATGAATAAATGAGCGATTGATAATTTTACGTTGAAGATTAAATATTTCTTTGGATGTTAATCAGTATTCCTTTGCCCAGAAAAGGAGCCAGAACAAAATAACAATATACCTAAATGCTATAACGTCTTGATGTAGACTGGCAGCCCATGTAAACCGAACCTTATTTATGGGATAATGAAACGTGCTCATTCCCGTGCTTTGCTCTCATTTATCACTATTCCCTTTGCGCCGCAACCAATGTCTGCGAAAGACTAGTTAATAGTCTAGTCTTGATGGTATTAAATTGTAGAATAAAGATATCTCAAGCTGCAGAGACTTGCATTAATTTTGGCGCGAGGCGCAGGTGGAGCTGAATACATTGAAGAAAATCGGAAATCTTATTATTTGAAAAAATACTGACGTGATCAATAATAATTGTCACACGACATTGACTTTTTTTCGATTATTGGACACGTCAGGCAACAGTATGCTTTCTTCAAATGTTAAATAGGGGAGGGGCAAAATTAACCCCCCCTCCCCCTGCCAGTTCTGAATTTAGGTAAAAAAAAAATAACTAGCACAGAACTGAAATTTACAATTGGTAAGAAACAACCATATATATTTCTCGCGATTTTAACCTCTAAAACACAGGACTCTTATTTGGAAAACAACCAGTCTTTAGTTGTCACTGAAATAGAATGCCTAAAACGAACCGTTTCGTTCTGTATCTTTTGTTAAGATTTTATGTTTGTTAGCAGTAGCTACATACAGTTTTTACTTTTATAATTTAAAAAACAAATAAGTAACTTAAGTTCCAAAATTTTGGTAAAAAAAATAAGAAACTCTAGTTCTCACTAAAATCCTAAGTTTATTATAAAAAAAAGATGTGTAGTCGTCCAAACAATGTCGGTTATTTTATACAGCGTTCCATTTGCAAGTGTCCTAAGTCCATTTGTAAAAGATTTTCTCTATGATTCGGTTTGACTGTTATTACTAAATACATTTACTTTATTTTGTTTCTCCCAATCTTTTTATAGGAATTATTCGTTCCCGAATATTCGTGCTAATGGAAAAGACAGAAACTGATCGAAATATCGCACGTAATTTGTGATAGATATGACTTTTTGCGAGGCTGATGTTATTGCCACTGTGGTTGTTGTTTCAGACTTTCATTCTCCTCCGGAAATAATATTAAAAAAATAGAGTCGTACAAACTGACCTCACTTGGGATGATAAATATATGACGTCAAGACAAGTTGAAGAAGGACGTCTTTTTTGGTTATTCATAGCTATCACGCCATGTTTAACTTTAACATAGAAATTCGTCCAGACGAAGCTGAAAACAATCACATTCCAAATGGCAACAGTAACTACAAAACTTCAGGTGACCTCACGTACCAATGCAAAAAGAATAAAGTATGCAACTTAAAACGTGGAGTAAAATACTTCCAAAATAATGTTAAGAAATTAAGAGCTTTCAACCGTAAGCAAGAAAAACTTGGAAAAGCTCGGGAAGATGAAATGGAAGAATTGAAGTTCGATATAATGGAACTGGAGGAAGAATTGGATGAAGCCGATGACAACTTGGCAGAATTGTTAAAGGAATTTCATACGGCGGATGACGCACATTTCCAAAAGGAAAACCATCTTCAATTGATCAGGGACATCCGTGCAGATTTAAACGTAAGAACAACATATTACAAAAACTCGTTCAAAAAATCCACAGTAGAGATTTTAGCGTATTTACTGCTACGGACTACTTTGCACAAGTTTTTGCCCTGGGTTGTTTACACTCAACTTAGTTAGACGTTAGAACAATGTTTTCCCTTTTCCCTAAAACGTCGTTTTGATGTCACGACTTCAAAAAGACGTTTCTCTCATATTAATAAGACGTCGCGCGTCGAAAGGATCGCTAATCTAATTTCTCTATTCTTTGTTCCTTCATATAAGGAAAGTTCTTTTGTACCCAGTGGGTAAAAACTTGTTCAAAGTCCGCTGTAAATACGCTAAAACAACGTTGGTCAACGTCTTTACTGCCGACTTTGAACAAGTTATTGCCCACTGGATTATATTATTAAACTGCAGAGTAAAAATAATTAGTTTTTTCTTATTACTACCTGAAATTATGAAAAACAACAAAATGATGAATGTTAAAATATTATAAATACAGGGGAGTGTTACAAAAAATTAATGCTGCGTGCCGATAGAAGGTAAGTCTGGTCTTGCGATAGGGTATGGAGTACATATCATAACATTTGTAATTTTTGTTTAGAAACGACACGACGCGAGTCTCAAGGAAATAAACGATAACGTACGACAAGTTCAAAAAGGTTTTGCTACACCACTGTTTCCAAATAGATGGCAACGTGTTAAACGATTCCTGTCTTCCTTGTTTGGACCATGCAAGAAAGAAGTTCGTGACGAATACTTAAAAGATTTGGGACATGAAGTATGGAAGCAATGTTCGATTGCGTATTCTCACATTGACGACGAGTTTGTCATCTCACGTGATGTATTCATGTGAATATTCTAAAAATGAACAATTTTTCGTATAAACTTTCAAAACTTGATTTAAAAATTTGTATTTGTGCGCATATTTTTGCTGGATAGTTTCGCGTGGCATATCATTAGAATCACTTCTAACAATCTACCTAAACTATTTGGTCCAAATGAGAATGATTTTGGGGTCAGTATTATCAGGGGAACATTGCGTTCACATCTTGACATATCTTTTAGATATTAAAAATCATTATTCAATAGTTAACCGGTAGCTCAGTTTGGTAGAGCGATGGTCATATAACCAGAAGTCGCGGGTTCGATTCCCGCTCGGTTAAACATAAAGAATTTTTGGAGAGGGAACTTTTTTCGCAGGTGACATATTTAATGCGTTGAAACTTTTATAGCATGTTGTTAAGTGTTACGACGAAAGATGCGAGCGTTATACCTCAAATATTATTGTCCTTCAGAATTTTTCTCGGACCGGTGATTACTCTTTAGATAACTGGAAGTAATGGAGATGACCGATTCTCTGTTTCGAAATGATTTTGTCGCGTGAAGCATCATATCACGCATTTATTTGTAAACAAATAATATATGTAAATACCAGTAAAACCAGTTTATTATCTGAGAGGTATAACCCAGTAACCAGACTTGTGCAAAGTTCTCAGTAAAAACATTTTTATAAAAAAAAAATCTGAAATTAGGTAAAAAAATAAGAAACACAGAACTGAATTTGCAAACTATAAGAAACAACATATTTCGATATTTTAACCTCTAAAACAGATGTAGGTCTCTTATTTGGACCAAAAACAGTTCTTTAGTTGTTACAAAAACAGAATACGTTAAACTAATGGTTAAACGAACCG
Source organism: Neoturris breviconis (assembly GCA_032360805.1). Classification (NCBI taxonomy): domain Eukaryota; kingdom Metazoa; phylum Cnidaria; class Hydrozoa; order Anthoathecata; family Pandeidae; genus Neoturris; species Neoturris breviconis. Next base: position 3,477 of record JAULBZ010003433.1, read on the forward strand.
TTATGTTTGTTAGCAGTACTACAGTTTTTACTTTGATAATTTAAGAAACAAATAAGAAAAGTGCGAAAGAAGCGAAGATAGGTGACTGGCAATTTGAACTTTAGAAAGAAAATTTAATGCTACGTAATGCCGGGTGATAGAGAAAATAACTGGAGAGTGTTTCTACAAGCTCCAACCCAGTGGGCACACGACATCTGAACAACGTCGCAAAAACGTTGTCGGACGTCGTGTGTCAGCAGGAAACGTATGTTTGAACGTGGACGTATGTTCTTAAAATAAAATAAAAAATCGTCGAAATAAAAAAATAAATTTTACCTTATCCGAACTAACTTCTCGCGTACTAATTTTTAGTTTTGCGCGAAAATTATTACAGTTGGTACGCGCAAAATAGAGTACGCAAAAAGTAATACGCGCGCGAAATTACAGTCTCACATATAATCTACTTCGTGCTTTGCATTTGCGACTATAAACGAGTGTTTTATCTTACAGGAAAATTAATATGCACAAAATGAATGAGCGAAAGTTTATACCGTCACCATCAAGTATCTAGGCGCTAAAATTAGAAGTATAAATAAATGTGTTATGACGTAACCCATGGCTAAAGAAACGTACCCTTGTAAATATATATATATACAGACTTGTCTTTTATAAAAATATAGTTGATAACGGATAAGAAAAGAGTCGTTACAAAAGGTAAATTTATATTATACAGGTTTTTGCCGGCTGGGCTGTATGAGTCTGTTTTCTATTATAAGGATGTTGAGTATCGAATTCGCAAACTTGCAAAAAAAAAGTCACGTTTAAATCTCCGTATTGTATCCCTTGCATAATATATATAATACAAAATTACTATTTACATAAATTAAAAACCGAATAAATTAAATATCAAAATTACTTAAAATAGGATCAAATAATCACGGTGGAGGAGGTATTTTGAGACACTACTCCACAGCGATTATTTGTTCTTATTTTAATATCAAGATGTAGATTTTAGTCAATCGAATCACTGATTGATATTGCGCCTCTTTTACGAAAAGCTGCGATCGTTCTATCCAATCTAAGAATAAAATATGAAAATATATAGAAGCTTGCTAAGGCGGAACTCCACTAGGGGAATTCGTTCGCACGAATTCTAAATGAAGTTATAACATTGGTTGAAAGTGACGTCGCCTGTAAGGTGACGTCACCTTCAACCAATGTAATGGCTCCGTTCAGAATTCGCCTAGTAGAAATCCGCCTTTACATTTCACGAATGTTAATACTAGAGATAACAATGGTCTTTGCAATGTGATTTGCGTATTTAATGTATTTCTGAAAATGGATACAGGGACTTCACAAAAAGGAAGTTATTGCATTGCAACAAGTTTCTACTTTTGGCAGTCAACAACCTCGTGTATTTGTGAATAGGTCAATACTCTGCAGTATCAAATAAACGGAGGCGGAGGGGGGGGGGACGCTTATTAATTTTTGGAAATTTACTTTTAGGAAATCAACAAGTACATAAAGCAGTTCACTCGCTAAAAAGCTAAATTCCACGTTAAAAATAAAGTGAAGTTAGAATAACTTAACTATTAACAATTTAAGTACAGAACTAGATTATCTCAACCATCCCACATACTCTCCGGTGCCTAATTGTAGAGGGTGCAATAGCAGGAGGGACCGGTGTACCAAGCAAAAAGCATAAATGAGAGGGGTCGTAATAGCAGGGGGTGGAATAGCAGCTACAAAGCTTAAACGTGAGGGGTCGTAATAAATAACAACTGATCCATAAGCAACTGCACATTATTCTGCTAGCTGAGCGATTATAACACTATTGTCATTATCATTTACCTTTTTACCTAAAAATTGTGGGAATTTCAAGGGAATTATAACAGGGGTAGGTAATAGCTACTTGTAACAATGATATAATTATAAAAACGGGAGGGGAGGAGGGGGTGGAATGACGTTCTGACCAAAATGCTTAAAACAGGAAGAAATGGGGTGAAGTTATTTTCTAAAAACAGGAATTAGACACGCGAGAGTAGAGAGACATTCCGTCTATTTCGTGGAAATTTTATGCGTTACGAAGATAATCTAAAGGCGGTGACGTCGCTTTCAACCAATGTAATGACTTCATTTAGGATTCGCGCGAACGAATTTGCATAGTGGAGATGACTTACTTTTCAGTATGTCGTAAATTTTTATGTTTTTCTTCCTTTGCTTGTCTTAATGTATCAGTTAACTGTTCCGCCATAGCATTCTTTTCACGTATAGAATTGTTCAATTTCATAAGGACATCATCATAGGATAACTGTGCTGAAGATATCTGCGCTTGCTTGTTAGTGAGTTTTGTTTCAAATTCATCCAATGTGCTATTGAATTGCTTACGCAATGTTGCTTCTTGTGATAACGAATTTTTTAAACTAAGAGATAAGTTTAGTGAGCGAAATTAAGAGTAAATAATCACTGTGGTGGAGAGATTTTTTCTGAAACTAAGCTCCAAAACCACTCCTCCACAGTGATTATTTGTTCCAATTTCGACCAGTGTTACACAGTACAATACATGTGATTCGACTTGTCAGGGGTCATCCCATTACATGATTTTCAAATTATGCGAGTCTTCACCTCATTAGGAACGATTACATGAACAAAATATCTGTTGGAATTATGAATTTCCGAAATGTAGGAGTTCAAAATTGCATTTCTACAAGAAGTTTATTACAGTATGTAACAAATATTTATTCACAGACAATGATACATTGCCATTGAAGCCTGAACCTACGCTCAAAAGTCACTCCGCCACAGTGATTATATGCTCAAAATAAAAATTGAGATCATCAATATAGAGTAATTTTAAAGTTCAAAACATATTCAAACCTTTGTTGAATTTTAAGTTGTTCCAATTCCTCTTCCAGTAACTGTATTCTTTCTAATGCTTCATCTCTGTCCTTGACAACAACTTTTAGCTGAGCCTGGAGTAAAAAAAAGTTGTACAGAAGTGTGTTTTAGGTCAATGAGCTTGCAATGGGTTGGTTTCTTCGGTACGGAGAAACCAATCCATTGCAGGATCATTGACTCAGTACTCTCCTCAGTAGACTTTATTTTTGAGATGGTCCCTAACTACTAATTGCAACGTCTTTGGTTTAGTGCTCCGGCTACTAGGTTTTGGAGCAAAATTTTGAGATAGTCCCTAACTAAATAAACATTATTCTGTTAAGTAACAATAATATGTTCATATTGCTCCGATGTATCAGCTATCATCAACTCTCAGAACACATTCAAAAATTAGCTTTCAACATTCAAAGCTTGTAATTATTTTACAGGTCAATTGATTTCCATTAGGCGGAAAATTACGCACGTAAACCAAAAGCAGACATTCCATTGGTAGAAATTGACATCACAATGATATGTCAATGAGCTTGCAATTTATTGGTTTCTTTGGTACGAAGAAACCAATCTATTTCAATATCATTTAATCAGTACTTCAGGGCCGACAAGTGATTTTACATTCGTTTAGAATAATTATTGTTTATTTTTACCCAATCCAGATTACCAAAATTTACAAATATTCCCAGTTTGACCCAACCATGGTGGGTCCTCCCTTGGTCACCATATCATGGTCCACCCACTTTCGGAAACGTGTCGCCGGCCCTGTACCTTGTATCTATGTAAATATTAATTGAGAAATTACTTATTTTATTCAAATATAACAACTTACTTGAATAGCTTTCAGTCGATTTTTTTCATTTTTTCGATGTTCAGTTTCGAAATGTTCGTTATCTTGTTGCATTTCATGTAATTCATTTTGTAACTGTTCAACCTTAAAATTTTGAAGCATAAATCAAGCCTGAATATATAACTGCCAAACATCACCTGTAGAGGAGTTTTTTTTTAGTATAGAGTTCAGCTTAACACAATACTAAATCACTTCTCCACAGGTGATGCCCAGCCATATTCAGGCTTGTAAATTATAATATCAAAAATCATCAAAGAAATCACTCTACTGGATTTACTTCATTTCCAGCACTAGAGGATCTGTAGCCTGAAGCTATGCTCCAAAATGACTCCTTCAGCTCTTATTTTGACTATTGCACACTGGCCTACTCCATATCTGTCACTTGACGCTGAATATGGAAGAACGCAAGCCTTTTTGTCATATGTAAGTGAGAAGACGAGATAATGAGATAAATCAAAATGACCCATATTCAACTTAAAGTGATACGGTAACATGGTAACATGGTGCATACTTACTATGTCCTAACGCCATCAATAATGGTCAGTGAAATACTACACATCCCGTTATGAAACCATTTCATTGCTTTTTCATCAATGTGAACAAATGAATTCAAGCTTCAACTAACTATTGAGCACTATTACCTGTAGAGGAGTTAGTGCAGTTTTCAGCTGAATAACTGAAAACTGTACTAAAAAAAATCTTCCACAGGTACTGTCTGGCAGTTAATTTGAGGCTTGTCAATGTTTTGTGATGATTCGCACAAAGAGAGAAGTACAAGAAGTAGGAGAGAAATAAGCACACCTTGTGGTAATATCTGGACGTAAAATAACTGCCAGTCATCAGTGGAGGAGAGATTTTTCAGAATAGTTTTGGCCAAATTGGCTTAAAATATTCTGAAAATCTCTCCTCCACAGTGATGATATGTATTTTAACCCCTGCAGTGTACCTGTTTGCGAGAACTATCCCTTTCTTCTTTCATAAGTTTATATTCTTCATTTGATCTCCTCTTACTGGAACTTTGTACCTTATTCAGTCTATCCACAATTACATCACCATGAAATTCGATAGCATGCGATTGATGTGATGACGTAACACGATTCACAACTTCATTAAGACTCTTAAAAATAAATTTCAAGAAATTGAAATGAAGACATAGGCAATATATAGCAATCAATTCAAGACATTGAACATACTTAGTTGTGAAAATGATACCTGGAGGAGTGATATTTGGTACAGTTTTCAGTTTTTTAGCTATTTAGCGCACTTCAAATAAACACTCCTCCACAGGTAATATCCAACAGTTATTTTCAGGTATGAAGATGATCCCTAAGGGACCGCCTCAAAAATAAAATCTATTGAGGAGAGTACCAAGTCAATGATCTTGCAATGGATTAGTTTCTTCGTACCGAAGAAACCAACCCATTGCAAGCTCATTGACATAACACACTTCTGAACAGATTCATTTTTGTCGAATTTTGTCAATTTTAGTTGCCCTAACTCTAACAAAAAAGTTGGTTTTGGAGCAAAATTTTGAGATGATCCCTAAGTAACAAATTATCACCAAAAATTAAAGTATCGTAATTGTTCGAATTAAAGTGGTGATTTAATTTTTGATATTGTTAAAAAGTTGTGCTTATTGTTGGGCAGCACTTATTTTAGACAGTAACAAAAAAGTGCGTTACTTTACCAAGAGTGTGGCACTAATTCAAATAATAATTATGGTACGTATCCGAAATATACATACAAGATGATCAGGATTTGTGTAAATGTCATCACCAAGTACCGAACCAGTTTCAACACCAGAGTCAAACCTAAAAAAATAATTACAAACACAGTTAAATATGTGTAGGATTTTTTCAATAAACGTTGAGTTAAAATAATGTTGACACTGAACTGTATCTTCAAACATATTATTACATACATGAGAATTAAACAGTCAGAAAATCTTTCTTAAAATCACATTGCTTATTTTGAGTTGTGCAGTGTCAAAATGTTTGTATGCCAGTGGTCAAAATAAGAATAAATAATCACTGTGGAGGAGCGATTTTTTAGCATAGCTTCACACTTTATAGCCTGAAGCAATGCTTAAAAACCCCTCCACCACAGTGATTATTTGCCGTTATTTCGACCACTAAATGTATGTCGTTTCTTTTTATAAGGCAATATTCAAGAGTACGTATATTAGTGACTATTTACTCATATTCCGAGAACAGAGAATGTTAGTTTCAGGGGTCCTGGAATCAATTTATACAATATTTTTGTTTGTTTGTTTGTTTTTTAATTGCCATTGGGACATTCTACATCTTCATGAAATTGATGAAATGATTTGATTTTTATGACATAATGAAAAAGCTTAAAAAAAGCCTTATCAGTAGTTGAAGAGTAACTAATTACTGTAGGGGAGTTTTTTTGCATAGCTTTGGACCTTGTAACCTGAAGGAATGCTAAAAAATATCTCCTCCACAGTGATTATTTGCTTTTATTTCTTAATTTTTTTATTTTCTGAGCAACTGAAATAAACAACATACCCATGATCTTTTTCTATTTTCCTAAGTTTCTTCAGTAAGTCTTCTTTTTCATCGTTTAAAAGTTTTAGACGAGCTAATACAGCAGCATCCCGTTCCTTTTGTGCAGAATATATCTTATCTACAAGTGCTAAAAGTAATAAAATATTAAATCTAGAGCAATTTCCTAAGTATGTCATGCCATTATATAACTTTTTTTAAACCAAGTGAGAGCTCTTTAGGTCGCAACCCACCGTGCTACTTGGAGCCCACCCATATTAGAATTTGCATTACAATATACTGATACATTAATCAGCAAAAAACAGCAGGCATTTGCCATCAATGTATATAAATTAAATTAATTATCTCCAAGACAAAGACCACATCAGTAATGTGCATATTTGCTACACTTTAAAATCAGCATTTAGGGACCGTCTCAAAAATAAAATCTACTGAAGAGAGTACTGATTCAATGATCTTGCAATGGATTGGTTTCTTCATACCGAAAAAAAATCCGTTGCAAGCTGAACTAACAAACTTCTACACAGATTCATTTTTAATGAATTTTGATAATTTTGATAATTTTAGATGATTTAAACCTTAATGAAAAAGTTTGTTTTGGAGCAAAATTTTGAGATGGTCCATTATCGTTCTTCTAAGAAAAACAACTGAATATATATATTCTTTGTACCATAAATAGAAGTAAGTACAAGTTAATGTACCTGCACCACGAGCAGCTGCGCTTGCTTCAAGTTCCATCTTCAAATCTTCTTTCGATAGAAATGCATGTTCAAGTTCTTGTTCAGCTTGAGACAGTTTTTCTGTAAGCTGCAAGAGATAACACATTGTTTGTTATAAGGACAAGTAATATCTGTGGAAGAAATAAATCAATTCTTTATACAGTATACATCAATGCATCGCTTGCACTGTAGAATAATAATTGCAAGTATATTTGTACCATGATAAAATCTAATCACTACAATGGTTGAAGGCTACAACGCATTATGTTTAAAACTCCCTCCTACAGAGGGATTATTTACTAATAGTTCGACCACTGCCAATTTCAAACTTGAGTCTTTTCCAGCAGTTTCCAACTTGTTCTAAGTCCGTAGTAAAGATGCAAGAACAACGTTGAAAACGTTTCCATTTGAACAAGTTTTTGCTCACTGGGTTAAATCAGATAGCAAATGTTCAATCATATAAACAAAAATAAAAATAAATTAATAGCATAGTATTTGCTTACAGTTCTATTTAACAATCTGGCGGCTTTCAACTCTTGAATCAATCCATCTATATTTCCCGGTGCAGGACTTTTTGTTCTGTGAGTAGGGCTTTGTAGTCGAGATCGTAACAATGTTGGTGAAGGAGAAAAATGATCTCGGTGCCCATTCATAGAGATATTTGCAAGTTCGTGTTCAGCTCGTTCGCGCATTTCTTTTTCTCTTTCTAGGTTCTGTTGTCTATAACACAACAAAAATGAAAGGTAAAATTAAAAAACAAGAAAAATATTTTCACAGAGTTAACTTAAAACGAGTATAAATAATAGATAAATGTATTTTGATTTTTCTAAAAGCTTTATATATATATTCAAAAATGCATCTGCTCAAGCTTAAAGAAATAAATGTGATATGTATTGTTCCAATTTTATTTTTTTTATTATCTGAGTGTTTCCAAAATTGACTTTTTATTCAAGATTTAGCATATGGTACTCATACAATTTAAGGTTATATTTATCACTAGTTAATCCAATACACCAATGAAGTCAAATATTAATCATTACTGTCTGAATTCAATGTTTTTCATTTGCAGTAAGACATCTTTAAAAAAGCCATGCATATTTTATTAAACTGAGTTTGAATTAACACTGATATACATGCCATATCATATGTATTTAGTCATGTACAAACAAAGTATATCAGCATTTATGTACTTATATTTCATTTTGGTCACTAAACCATTGGTAAAAATATATTTCGATACAAATTTGATATATTTCAAAAGACTGAATCAAATTTAATGGAAATGTCTAAAATTTAAAATTTTAAAATTTATGAATTAATTTGAGACACATTTGTTACATCGATCTATTTTTCCTATCATATGAGTCATTCCAACGTGAATTTCTTGATCCACCTGCTTCCCCTAGTTAGTGTCAGAACTACTGTAATTCTAAAAATTGATAAGAACATACTTAGACAAGCTCTGCAGTAGCGTATACATAGCTCATTTGCAAAAAATATCCTCCATCTAAGACTCCCAATGTGTCCTGAAGCTAAATTATATACTGCTTGCAGAAAAGTATATCAAGGTCTAGTTCCACAAAAATATTTATTTTACGGAGGTAGAGAGTTCCAATAGAATGTAGAAATGCAATACAAATTTTAGTAATACAAATTGAAAGGGAAAATGATCATTTTGTACCTTAGGGATAGTTCCAAGGCTTTCTGTATGACTCTTCAAACATCAAAATATCATTTTTTTTTCTTTTTTATCAAATAATAACATTACATATCAATTGAAAGCTAAAAGAATAAACTTTCTAAGTATGGAATTGTTTTTTTGAAATTTTTTGCAGGTGGAAAGAAAAATGAAACAATGTAAAAATCGACTCTTTTTGTATAATATCCTCTCTTAAAACTATTTCTCGTTTTTCGAAATAAAACAACGCCATCGTGTTCAGCATATATTAATCTGAAAAACGGTATTAGGGCTTACTATTTACATTAACTCAACCCCCGTTATTTTCATTTTATTTTATAAAAAATATTTTCTTTTTTGCTTATCTTTAGAGGGTTGTAACCTTTCAAAAAATGAATTTTTTGAGAGAGAAAGCAAATTAGTCTTGTAATCAGAGAAGATAAAAAAACTAAAATATATCCACAAATTCGAATTCTACAAGAAACATATGAACAAAAGTTAATCTGCAAAAAATAGATTTACTGAAACAAATTTTCTGCTTTTCAAATGGATTTTTTAGGATAAAATTGTGTCCTTCTATATCTCACCCATAAAAATTAATTCCACAAATTGTAAGCATACAAGATCATCAGCAAAAATTAATTCTGCAAAATTCATCATTCTTAGGTACTTCAGTCTATCATAAACTGACGTCAGGTTCATACTAATTTTAACAGTTTCATCCCACTACTTACAAAATGGGTCTAATTTGCACTTAATTTGCACCCTCTTTTCAATATTTTCTATTTGTTCTGATATCCCACATTTTCAAAAAAAGGTTGAAAATCTCAAAATGATATTTCAGAAAAACGGTTATCCTAATTATATATTTCATTATTCAATAGAAAGTTTTTGAAAAAAGATTTCTTCACCGCTCTTCCATATTTCAAAAAGGCAAGAAGCCCTGGGAACGAGGTTGTCTCTATAGTATAAGAATTGGCTAAAATGAGTTGAAATATGATGAAAAAAACGTTTTGTCCTCCATCGCAAAGCTGAAAAACTTTTTTTAATTTTCTATGCAAATTGTCTAATTTTAAGGCGAAATATAAGATAACGAAAGAAAATCCTAGAAAAAATATTGAAATTGAAATGCAAATTGATTTCTTCTGAGTCAAAATACAGTACATGAGTAAAAAATATTTTCGCTAAAAAATCTGGCAAATTTGCCCATGCAATCAATCGCACGTTTTGTATAATTTGCATGTTGTTGTTTGCGATCGCATACCCCTAGGGGCAAGGCTGCAACGATATCTAAAAACTAAGCGATGACCCATATATTAAAAACATTTTCTCTCTTTCTCATATCTATCACTTTTGACTTGTGTATCTTCCACAGGTATCACTAAAATTATGTCTGGAAGGTAATTTTCTCCTACTTTGAAGTTTTCCTAAGATAAAATCATGTGAAAATCCACGTCTGTGTAGTTTATATATATAGTTGAAAAGTGGAAAACTGAGGATTTCTTTCAAAGAAAAAAAACACTAGAGAATAGTCAGCCTAAGTATGCAGTAGACTTATCTAAGAAAATCCATCTCAGAAAATCGGAAGATAAAACAGGAATCGGGCAAATTCGGGATTTACGGTACACCCGTGTTTTCTTTTCTTTTCCTCTCTGATTTTTCCTCTCGTTGTTCTCTCTCTCCGGGCATTGAGAGAGATTAACCTTTATTAAACGATTCTAAAATGACTAACTATGTCTAACTAACTTTGTTATATAAGTTTAGATCGAAAGAGATGATTCGATACAACGTATATACCTATATTTGTCTGACAGTCTGTAGGAACCCTGGTGAAAATCTTAACGGGATCTTATAAGATCTTACAGGATATAGGATCTTATAAGATCCTGTAAAATCCTATAAGATCTTATAAGATCCTGAAAATCTTAAGAGTTAAATAGGATCTTAGTAAGATCTTTATAGGATCTTGGAATTTATTAGGAAATTTCCAGGATCCTATTAAGATCATATTAAGATCATACCTTAAGATTTTCAGGATCTTATAAGATCTTATACATAGGATCTTACAGGACCTTGTTAAGATCCTGTAAGATCAGCTGTTAAGATTTTCACCAGGGAATAGAACTTAGACTGGATAGGGCCTTTAAGAAAGCTCATGGGCTACAGAAGTTCCAACCGTCCCGATTCGATTGAGATCCTCCCAATATTAGACCCACAGTCCTGACCATCCGATATAGGGAATTTGATCCCGATTTGACGTTCATAAGGATAATATAAAAAACTTATAATTTTCTATATGACACCGATGTTTCATCCACGGAAATAGCCGACACGACCTTCCGAATCTAACACAAAAATTACCAAAATTGTTTGATAAAGTAAACTGTTCTGGAAAGCTGGAACCCTCCTAAATACATACATATATATATATAACACTTATTGGTTTCTGTAAGGAAAACACTTTAATTTTTTAAAAATTCCCCGAGCGGTAAACGCTATTTTTCGTTACGCACAGAAAAATCAAATCAATTTGTGGCCGGCGATAAAAAAGCTATTACGCTAATTTTTCGGTAAAAGAAGCAAAATATGTTGTAGAATGGTATGCGCTCTGGATGCCTTTTGCGTTTTCCTGTCGAAAAAATCTAAAGCGATCTTTAAACGAGCCTAGCGGCGCAGATATTAGAAGCCACGAACAGCGCATACCAATCTTGGGTACGGCACAAAATAATCTGCCGTTTCTATTTGTTTTTATCCAATTCCTGTTCAAACAGCGGCCACAATGCCAAAAGACTAAAATAGTGACAAAATTTTGCCGACAAATATTGGCGGTCCAGAAATCCGTGCATATACTCATCACAGGTGTTTAAGGCGGACCTATTGTCAGAGCTACATGCCATTACAAATTAATACTTATCCCAAAAAGTAAATAATATTTTTAAATAGGATAAAAAGCAAATTAAAGGTGAACAAATTATCTTTCCAATGATATACAACATGTTGGGTGAGATTCAGACAAATCGTGGGAATTATCAAACTTAAAAAAAAAAAAAAAAAAGTTTTAGCAAAACACAAAAAAAAGTAAGGCGATGAGGGTAGCTTTTATATGTTTTTCTGCAAGGTATATATACCTAGACAATACATTATATAGAAATACCGTGAACTCCCGGTAACTCGAACACCAAATAACTTGAACTTTTATTATCTCAAATTATTTCTTCGGTCCCTTGAACCTTCCCTAATACTTCCTTATAAAAATTACTTGTTAACTTGAACCCTGGATAACTTGAACATTCATTATCTCAAACCATTTTTTAATCTCCCTTTGGCTAATTTCTTCGTATAACTCGAACTTTTTTCTTGGAAAAAGGAATTCAAAAGACTTGTTAATAAATGATAAATTTTTTTTCATTTACATTAATTTTTTCATTAATTCTTTACGTAAGACAGACACATATTTCCAGTGAATGTTAATATATAACATATATTGTTATGATTTTTTACTGAAGAAAAAATCGCCTTAACTCGAACTAATATCACATTTTTGCCAGAATTCGACTCAACAGCTTCGCTTAACTTGAACATTCGTTAAGTCAAACTATTTCCCCCGGTCCGTTGGAAGTTCGAGTTACCGGGAGTTCACTGTAGTTATAGGATATATGAACATGAATGAAGGCCATAAGCCAAGCGGCTTATGGAAGCTTACTAAGGCTAACTATCCCTGAGATACTGAAACGCTACATTTAGAATCCATAAAGTATATACCAAAACAAGCCCTACAAACTTCCCTCTTCTTAATTTTTTGTCGGTACCGTAGGCTTTAAGGTTTTTAAACATGGCTGGCAAATGCCTTTTCCGGCAGTCTCTAGAGCACAAAAAGGAAAAAATTTTCCCCTCAGCGCTAACCAAGGGGGAGCCCCAAGGAGCTAGATACTACTGTATATAAAACTTAAAATCCTAATATTACCTTCTCCACGGTTGGAACGTCTGGGGCTAAATTAATTCAATCAGAAAATCGGAATTCAAACAGTCATTCGATCCAGATCTATTGTGCTTTCCAATCGAACTTCAGCAGTTCTTGGTTTTACTCTTATGTTAAGGAAGCAGTTGTAAGTACGGAGTAATCGTTTTAAAACGAACTACCCTGTATAAAAAAATGGTGTGTTACTGGGATTTGGTACCGGTACCTAACTCTTGTGTCACAAAAAATAATCCCCAGTGTGCAAAAACTTGTTCGAAGTCTGCAAATGAAGATACTACTAGAACAATGGGCTCTTCCATTTTAAGTCCATACAGGGGGGGTGGAAGTAAGTTTTC
>JAULBZ010003434.1:0-16426 GCA_032360805.1 Neoturris breviconis
CCCCCCCCCCCCCCCCCCCCCTCCCCTCCCCCCTCGAATAAGCGCACCTTGAATAAGCGCCCCGCTTGAGGCTCAAAAACGGGCGCGTAATCGATGCATTGCGGTATTCATATTTTGTGTTTGTCTTGTGCATCCTGTATTGTTTTATTGTAATCATCTATGGGTGACCATCTCCAATGTCTTAGGTCTTAGTTATGGTCTCCCATCTAATAGTTGTAGTTACTGTTACCATCTTATATCTTATCTTGCACATGAAAACGAGGTGTTGTCTGCTCACGACAATTTTGAATCCTCCATTTCTAAGCTGGCCAAAATGACCCAGTCCAAGTATAGGATTAACAATCCATATTCATAAGGACCGTCTTCACATTATAAGTACTTGTTAGAAGAGAGAAGAGTACTCAACCTCGTTCCCAGGGCTTCTTCTCTCATAGCGTTAAACGTCAAGAGCAAGAAGCCCTGAAAACGAGGTTGAAGAGTACTGTAATTATTGGTTTATATTGATTAGAAGGTTGCAATCTAGTTGATATAACATATTGCAGATTGATATTTTATTTTAGCTTAGTATCCAACCTAGACAACCAATAAACACGTGTTCAGTATGTTATAAATATATAGAAAACTTTCGATGACAATCTATACTTTTATAGGGAAAAATGTATAGTTTTCGAGAAACAAAATACTGAAAATCTATTTATAGGTTTGATAGGTTTGACTCAACCTCGATCCTAGCGCTTCTTCTCTCCTTTTCTCATAGCGTTAAACGTCAAGAGAGAAGAAGCCCTGGGAACGAGGTTGGGTTTGACTCTATCCTTGAACCAGTCAAGAATAGTTAACAACGTTTCGACAGTCTTAAGTTTGCCTAGCACTTTTACTTAGATCTACGATGAATCAGCGATCAACGATCTATCAATAGATTGGTTATTCAGTACAAAGAAGCCAATCAATTGCAAGATCACTGATACAGTATCCCAGTGGGCAAACACTTGTTCAAAGTCAGCAGTATAGATGCTAGACCAACGTCGAACGACGTTGTTTTAGCGTCTTTACTGCGGACTTTGAGCCAGTTTTTTCCGCTGGGACTTTTCTCTTCAGATAATAATATGAAGATGTCCTATATTCTTCTTTACTACGACACAGTGAATAAGAACTTGTTCAAAGTTCGCAGTAAAGACGCTAGAACAACATCGAACAACTGCGGACTTTGAACAGGTTTTAGCTCACTATAGGTAGAATTTCAAATATTCATTATTACTAACATGTAAATAGACGATAAGTGGATTCCAAGTGATGTTTCGTGCGAGCCTCAAAAATAACTATCAGAAGACATCTGTGGATGAGTATGGAAACTACTATAAAAAACAAACACTCCTTCTATTGGTAACGTTTGGCTGTTATTCTTAAGCATATGAGTTTTTATGGTTCACGATAGTATTTTCATTTACTACTGTGATGACCGACGGCAGCGGCACGTGAGGTCTAGTCGCATTCAAATGCAACAATAACATCTCGCACTTTTTCATTATTTTCAAGACGTCATAAAAACTATATTTGGCAACTATAGCACTACTTGCTATTGTTGTAATAAAAGGCAAATAGAAATCAGATGCAATCCTCATTCTCCAGGATGCAACCCCCATCCTCATCCAGATGTATTCCCCATCCCCATCCAGGTGGAACCACCACCATCATCATCCAGCTTTAACCTCATCCTGATGTAATCCAAATCCTCATCCAGATGTATTCTCCATCCTCATCTAGATGGAACTACCATCTTCATCCAGCTGTAATCCCTATCCTCATCCAGATATAATCCAAATCCCTATCCAGAGGTATTTCCTATCCACCATTAGATGTTATTCACTTTCTCATCCAGATGTTATCCCCATCCTCACCAAGATGCCACTACCATCCTCATCCAGATGCAGCCCCCATCCTCATCCAGATATAATCTCTATTCTCACCCAGATGCAACCCCATCTTCTTCCAGATGCAACCCCCATCTCATCCAAATGTAAAACCTATACTCTCTCAGATGCCGCCTCCATCCCTCATCCAGATGCAATCTCCACCCTTACACAGATGATCTCCCATCCTCATCCATATGCAGCATCACCTCATCCAGATGTAATCTCTACCCTTACACAGATGATCTCCCATCCTTATACATATGCAGCCTCATCCTCATCCAGATGTAATCTCCACCCCTACACAGATGTTCTCCCATCCTTATCCATATGCAGCCCAATCCTCATCTAGATGTAATCCCCACACTTACACAGATGATCTCCCATCCTCATCCATATGCAGCCTCATCCTCATCTAGATGTAACCTCCACCCTCACCCAGATGATCTCCCATCTTCATCCATATGCAGACCCATCCTTATCTAGATGTAATCCCCATTTTCACCCATATGCAACAATTAATTAACAACTAGTGATATAAAATTATATCGATCATGCAACAACCCAGTCATATTGTGCGTATTAGCTCATTGCATGAAAGAAAAAAAGGAAACCGGTTTCAATAACATTCATTATGAAACTATAAAAACTTGTTCAAAGTCCACAGTAAAAATGCTAGAACAATATTTTCAAAGCTGTTCTAGCGTCTTTATTGGTGACTTTGAACAGAATTTTGTTCACTGGGATAATGCTTTATGTATCATAATTGATAGTCCTGATCAATAAAGGAAATCACAGTGCAAAGGATTATGTGTTATTACTGCTATTAAAATCACATGAGAGAGTATTTATGGATTAGTCAAATGAAATCAATGCTTAAAGTCACCAAGTCATGTACATATAAAGTTTATTTCCAAGCTAATCCGGTCCGGTATCAATGCCAGAGTTCATTTCATGCGCGAGTATATTGTACCTATGCTTTTGTGGCACATTTGTAGACGTAAATGGTGTTGATGTAACTCGAACTTATATTTTCAAATGAACACACACCTTTGTGTTTGTAGCCTGATTATCTGACGAGATTATTGTTTGTTTACGAAGGTAGTTGTTGACATAAACACAGTATTGATTGAGAGCGCCTGCAGGCAAACAGAAACTCTGTCTCTGTTAGATCTGTGATTTTTAATATTTGCAATTTTAACTTTTTTGCAGTGTAAATTTTTTTTTGAAACGCCTGTTTTGGAAGAAAAGTGATGTGTGTTATTTTGCAGTGCATTATTAATGATGATTATTTAGCCAATACACTTGTTGAATTTTTTCCCAGTCTGACCGAACCATTATTGGTCCTTCCTAAGTCACAATATTATGGCCCACCCTCTTTAAAAATCATTTCGCCAGCTCTGTAAAGTCCGCAGTACAGCGTTGTTCTTGTCTCTGTGCTGCAGACTTTGAACAGGTTTTTACCCACTGAATAAGATTTTTGTATGTGTGTGTGTGAACGCGACTTTAATATAATTGAACGACCTGATCGTTTTAAATTATAGGTATGAGCATATGGTATAAGAAGGTACTAAATAGATATTCATACTCATTGTTTTTCTTTGGATATAGGAGTGATTATCATCTATTAGAAAATTTTATGAATCCTATTCAGAAGCAAAAATAGATAATAATGCTTTTTATATTTTGCCATGGTATCGTTGATTTATATTTTCTTATAGTCATATACCTTTTAAAACAAAAACAGTTGAAGGATATCATTCATGAATCCTCCCTTTTTTTTCTTGTTAATAAAGGATTTTTACAGCATAACAAAAATAGTTTCAGATTTATATAGAGGAGTCCGTGAGAACTGTATGGACTGAGTTACTAAAAAATATAAGGTGAATAATTTATAAGTTTTCAGATTTTTCTGTTCTTATTTGAATGAATATATATAAGTCTAAACTTTTGCTGGGGAATACGAAATGGAAGAATTATACTGAAACGGCATGGCGTATACAACTAAAAAAAAAATCTTCAAATATTTTTAATCTGATTTGTTGATAAAATGTTGTAGTTAAATATGATTTATTTGGTAGAACTTGACAATTAAAGTTGCATTAGATGTGTGTTGTTGTACTGAACAAAGAACTCGCATTTCATTGGTTAGTTTATATAAGGAAACCAATCAGTTGCATGTTTGTTGGCATGTTATATGATCCATGTATAAATCTTTTCACAAATGACGTTTTTTGTTCAAAATATAAACTTGCAATCCCTGCACATAAAGAAAGTTATTGCATTGCAAGTAGTTTACACTTTGAACAGAAAACCCCTCGTTTTCATCATTTGTGAAAAAATCTATTTAATTCTATTGTTAGGGTTGCATCAACATATAGCAGCTGATCCTCGATCTAAACCAACAGTCGTTCGTATTAGTAATAAGAAAGAACTTTCGGCAGCACCAACAACAACATCAACAACAGCAAATAAAAATTCGTCTGTTGTTTCAATCGTTTATCGATCAAACAGTAATAAACGAGAACGACCACAATCGGTTGATGTTTCGAGTCTCCGTAAACGAGAACGACATCAATCAGTTGAGCGACAAACATCTTCGTCTCTATCTAACGATAGCAAACAAGAACGACCACAATCAGTTGATCTCTCAAGTACCAGTAAGCGAGAACAACATCAGTCTGTTGAGCGGCAACCATCTTCTTCTCTATCCAACGGTAGTAAACGAGCCAGACCGAAATCAGTTGATATCTCGAGTACAAGTACACGAGAACAACATCAATTTATAGAACGACGACCATCTTCATCTCTATCGAACAGCAGTAAACGAGAGAGGCATCAGTCGGTTGATACACGAGAAAGGAATCATCAAAGTCTTGAACGAAGAACAACAGGGGATGAACCAAGAGTTTTAAAAAGACGAGTTAAACAGATACGAAGATCGAAATCTGCTGACGGTCGCCGTAAAAAAGATTATTCGTTACATGATAGTATCCCAAAATCAAAAGATGATTTGGACCCTGGCGCATTTACTGTAGTAGGAAGACCAAATAATCCTTGGGTTCACGAAAATCTTAAAAGAAATAAAAGCGAACCAAACTTACGACGTGATATAACCGAACGAGTGAACGAAGAACATATTGAAGAATCATTCGAAGAGAAACTAAGTAAATCTCAATCTACGCCTAATTTAAGAGAGCCATTGGTACCTAAAGAAGAGTCTAAGCCACCATTAGTGCGTAAGAGATCGTCACACAACATATATATTAAATCACATTCAACTAATACTGAAACCAGCACAGAGACTACAGAATCGACACGAACACAGCAGTCTGAACATTTAACAAACAACACAACAGAACGTAACATTAGCACAGTTCAAGTAGGAAAATCAACCAAACCAAATAAATCCCGAACTGAATCAACTGATACTTCAGTGCATACTGATACTTCAGTACTTGATAAACAAAAAGAAGTTTTAGCACAAGCCTATCAATTTCAAACGAGCTGTGAAGAATTATTAGCTGATATTGGAAATGTTCCAGTTATAAAAACAATACCTAGAAGTAATAAAGATACAGTCAAGGAGGAGAATATAAGCGAAACATACGAACACGTACAACATACAAGTAGAGAAGAATCGTACGTAGAAGAAAACAGTGAAAAAGTACGAACTAGAAGAAGAATAGTTGTACGTAATATAACAAGTAATTTGTCCGAAGATATACATGATCAGGGAATTGAGATTCTGAAAGATTTTATCAGACAGTTGATATACGAATATAACATAGATAACATTGTATCAATCAAACGATATACTGATTCTTCAGAAGTTGAGTTTAATTCAGACCTCTCAGAAGAAGAAATCATGTATCGTAAAAGTTTAAATCAACAAGGTCTTGGCTTGGAAAGACACTCTTCAATGCCAGAGATAACAAGAGATGAATTCTTGGAGAGAAGAGATAATAACGAGCAAGGAATGCAACGAAATAACAGCTTGACAAATCTTAGTCAAGACACAAAGAAAAGGATTATAAAAACAAAAGTTTCCAGTAGGTTACTGCAAGGTACAGCATCAACATCGCGTAAACAAAAATCAAAAATACCATACGTAGCACCATCAAAACGAGCAGATCCCCAATGGACTGATCGACCATTGAAAAATGTTGATAGCGGTTATACAACTCAAACGTTTGTAAAATATTATGACCCAGAAAAACCAAGAGATGTTATTCATTCCGATAACGTTGTGGTTGACGAATCTGAAAGAATTGAATGGAGTCTTAGCAGTGATGGACGTGTTGATTATCGCAACAGAAACCCAAGTAGCGAAAGTGTAGAGAAAACCCAAATAATATACGACAAAAATAACAATTACCAACCAAAACCAGCAGGTTATAGTTCTTCAGAATCTGTAGAATATATCAATAGCCTACCAAATCAAGAACCTGCTAAAGTAAAATCAAACATCGAATATTTACCAACTAAAACTGGCATCTCGACCACTGAAGATGAAGATGATGTGGATCCAACAAGAATGAAAACCGCATTCTTCACTCATAATCGAAGTCAGGACGATGGCGGCGTTTCGTATGAACCTTTTACAAAATTTTCAAACCAAGGATCCATTTTCTCATCAGTATCAACAACAGCTGATGCTCATGATGCAAAAACATTCAAATATGTTTATACGATTGATGCTGAATTGAGCTATCGAGAATATAATAAATTGATGAATATTATTAGTTTGTTACAAGAACAAAAGAAAAAGTGGGAAGATGAAGTATCAGAGCTACGTGATAAACTTGAAAAAACAGGTAAGCACTTGCCCAGTAGGCACACAACGTTGAATCAACGACAAAATGACAAAGACTCTCTGGACAAAGTGAAATTTTTGCAAAAATTCAAATTTCAACGTAGAGAAAAAGTCCATAATTTTGATTAGCAAGACAAATGGCGCGATAATCCGAATTTGTTCCAAAAACCTGGGTACTAGACTGTTGAGAACAACAGAATTTGTCGAGTTTGTAAAAAGTCCTAAGATCCTAAGTCTTAAGTCTACTCGATAAATCTATAGGGATTTCTTGTGGTCGTTCCCGCATTATTTGTTTTACTTGTGGCGTATATTGTTCGTCGAAATTTGTAAAATGTCCAGTATGTCTTAATGTACGATGTGTGTCTACTGAGTAACCCCACAGATGCTTAAAATGTCATATCTACAATCACGGAAATCAATTTTACATTTTATGAATTTTGTCGAATAATAGACGCCACCAGTAAAACATAATTGCTTAACCCTATTCAGACCGGACTTTTTGGGGCTCTTTTGATGGAACCTTGTTGTAGTGTTGAAACTTTCCAGAAACTTTGGTCAATACATAATTAACACTTTAGCATAATAATTGTCTAGATGACGTCATTACTCATGATGACGTCATCACGCCAAAACAGGTGGTTTTGTTAAAGTGATATGCCAAAACATTTTTCAAGCTAACATAAGTAGTTTTTTTTAACACCTGTCAAAAATATAGTTGCTAGGGGCATATTATCCCTAGTTACCGAAAAGAAAATTACTTTCAAAATGATCCTAGATAAATTGTAGAAAAGATTTCTAGTCATATTAAGCCATTCATTCAAAAGTTACGAAAAAAAGTTTAGCGGAATAGGGTTAAAACGACCTTGGGAATAACATAGAAATAGTGATTTAAGACATATGACTTGGGATCTTAGATCTTTTTGCAAATTTGACAAATTCTGTTGTTTCTAGCATTCTAGTACCCAGGCTCCTGGAAATTCCATTTTTCCACACAAATTTCACTTTGTCTCCATTATTTATTTCCATGATTGCAGATGTTAAAATGGCGCGTTTTTGCAACCTCGTTCCCAGGGTTTCTTGCCTTTTCGAAATACGGAAGAGAGTCGAAGAAAACTTTGCCGCTCTTCTGTGTTTCGAGAAGCCAAGAAATCTTGGGAACGAGATTAGTATTTTTGACATTCATTATACGCCATCAAGAAGGATGTTAATGATTAGCTTGCGATAGAAATAGGTTAGGTTTCTGCTGATCCCCACTTAGGCCAACATGAAATAGTTAGGGTTCCAGAACCAAACGATTATCGCAAACAAAGATAGTTTACTCTCAATCTTGTTACACTAGGTAGTAGAAAATAGCAAATACAACTGGTAGGTACAACTAGTAGTAAAGATCAGCAAAAACAAACGTCCAGTCATGTGGTCTAGTGATAGCTTCCCTGTAGGCACACGACGTCGGATCAACGTTGAAATAACGTCGCGACGTTAAGTTGACGTTGTTTTGACGTTGATCCAATGTCGTGTCCTCATTGAGTTTACTCCTAGAACCTAAATGAAGGCTGTTACCCAGCCGGCAAAAACCTGTTCAAAATCAGGTTTGAACAGGTTTTTGTCGACTGGGTATTTGATTGCCAATTCTCTCCATAAAAACATATTAATTTATGTCCATAAAGGCGAGTCCTGATAGGCGACGTCACTTTCAACCAATGCAATGGCTTCAGTTAGAAGAGAGATCCGCCTTAAATTATCATACAACAGTCACCCCATGACGTTGTTTCAACGTTGTTTGCCTGCATTATACTAATCAAACTCTTTCCCAAAAGTTATTTCCGCTCTTTAAACGAGAGACAGTGCGGCAAAAGAGAGAGAATCTCTGTATCGTCCCTTGTTCAAAAAAATAGCTCTGAGAGCAAGATTGCGCACTAATGTTAGTCAAGTTCTTTCTTGATTTACTCAGGAAAAGAAAAGATGCAACTCGCTCATAACAATCACATTCTTCGTCAAAGTCTTGAAGCAGCTAATAGAGCAATCAAAGAAATTAATGGCAAAGTCCAAGAATTAAAACAAACGTTGGTACCCCTACGTGAAGACAATACAGTCCTTCGAGAAGAAAATGAAGAACTGAAAATAACAATTGAAACAGTAAAGAAAGAGAAGATAACAATGGTTAACGATGTACAAGATTACAAAAAGATGAAGATTGTTTACGAAGAGAAATTGAGTTATAAAGACGCAGAGATAGAAGATTATAAGAAAAGTATGCATGAAAAGTTCAGACGACTAGAAGAGGCCTATCGAAATTATCGAGACGATATGGAACATAAACACGAAGGGATGAGTAACGAGGTCGAGGAATTACGCGCAAGTAATGAACTCCTTAAGCGTGAATTAGAATCTTTACGTAAGGATAATGTAGATCTCAAAGAAGAAATTGAAGATTTACATAGAAAAAATGAAGTACTGGAGTTGGAGTTACGAAAACAAAAAAGTGTTGATGATCAGTTGGTTTCTGCTACGAAAGAAACGCAACTGTTATCTGCTAATGCACAAGAGCTTGAAAAAGTTTACATGGTTGAAATTGAAAAGTCTACTCAAGAAATTGAGCGTACACGCAAAGAAATCGATAGATATAAAGAGGATACGAGAGAATTAGAAGGTGAGAATGACCAGTTGAAGTTTGATTTAGAAAATCTAGAAAATCGCATACGTGATTTAGAGAGTACAAATGATATGAAAGAGAGTGCAAGAAAGTTTGAAAATGAACAAAAAGAAATAATGAAAAATGAAGTAGATGAAATGAAGAAGCAATTGGTTGATCTTGGAGCGTTAAAGCAAGAAAAAATCATGCTTACTGAAGAGAAAAATAGATACAAAGACCAGTTTGAAGTTCTACAAAATCAAATCATGGAATACGAAAAAATTAAACGCGACAGTTTTATTAATCAACACGAAAACCAAAGATTAAAATCTGAATTAGAACGATCCAAGTTAGAAATACAAGGAATGGAAGATTCACGAAGAGATCATAATAACGATGCAGCAGAGAACCAAAAGCTAAAAGCTGAGTTACAACATCTACGACAACAACTGAGTCTGCTGGAGGATAAACAAAAATATATCGCAAGTCCTTATAACGATGAAATTAAGACAGAATTAGAGAATATACGGAACCAAATGAAAGATTTGGCTGACAGAAATCAAGATAGAAAAGTTGAATTATACACTGATGAATTGAAAGGAGAGCTAGAAAGTCTACGAAGCCAGATCAAAGATTTAGATAGCATCAACCGGCAACCACTTCCACCAACGCCACCAGCGCAGCAGCAAACCAACACAATTGTACGAGAATCAAATAATACTTTCACAATGTCAGAAAAAGAAAAGATATCTGAAAAGATTATCTACATCCAAGATGGAAATGGAAATCTCAGGGAAGTAAAACCAGGTGAAGATCCTACAGCAAACCAAAGAAAAGCTGTAGTAGACGAAGGACCTGTTTCAGTCGTGGAAGAAAGACAAGTTCAATCTGCAGCACCAATAGGTGATGATAAACCTAATTCAAAATCAACTCAAAGTAAAAGTTTTGTTTTAAAATCAAGCGATATCACTAAAAGAGAACATGAGAAGAGCAATGAAAGAAAAGCAGATGATGAAGGGTGGTTACCAAAGGAGATATTGCGTTCAGATAGTGCTACTAAACCAGATACAGATGGAAGAACAGAAAGAATTGGTCAGCGCATTGAAGATGTGGAAGAAAAAGAAAGAAAATTAAAACAAAAACAAATCGAAGATAGAATAAGACGAAAACGTGAACAAAGAACCGACTGGCAGCTCCGTACACCTGATATAAATAAATTAAAACGAGCATCAATGGATGATTTAGAAGATGAAGAAAATTATACAAATGAGACAAGTCGAGGTCGAAGCAGAACTAGATCAAGATCTGCTGGTAGACGTGCGCGTTCTGCTGATCCAAAAAGAAATTTATCAACAGAAAGAGGTGCAACAACATTAGAAAGATCTGGATCTCTACGACATCCAAGAAGAGAACGTGGACGATCACCTCAACGTCGTAATCGGGATTATATTGATCACAGCAAGAAGGTGGAAAATAAGACAGAAAAGGTGGAAATTGAGCATCATGTAACAAAACAACAAAAATATGCCATTAATGTAACAGTCGACAACAGAAAAACTTCTTCAGACAGACAGAAGGAAATCAACAGATTAATGCATGGTAAACAAAGACAGCAACCTGTTGTCCATGATGGCGAATTGTCACCGGAAAGGCGACGAAGAGTTAAAAGTGGCGAAAGGATTTTAAGTAAAGAACGAAAAAGAGTTGATAATCGATATGAAGATAGCAGTTCTGAACATGATGAAAAACAACCAAGAAGAAGACATTCAAAACCGCGTGATCAATCACGTGATAATGAATATGATGCATCAGCTGATATGTTAAAAGAAGCAATGAGATCACGACAAGAACAAGCTATGACAAATAAGATTTCAAGTAAGTCATTTCTCATAATCCAGACGGCAAAAACATGTTCAAAGTCAGCAGTGAATACCCCATGCCAAATAGAATACATAATTAAGGGGGTTACAATGTAGTGCCAGAAGAAAGTACTATTCTTACCCCCTAAATAATATGATAAATAACAAAAGAATGGCTGTTAAAATATTGTGAATACGGGCGATCATTTGACCGTACAAAGATTGATACAAGTATAAAACATATGAGTAAGGCATCTTGTTATCATTCGATGATAAAATTTATTTGAATTGGCAACAACGTAAAAAACATCTTCTAAGAGAAAGTATCCAGTAGGCAAAAACTTGTCGAAAGTCCGCAGTAAAAACGCTAGAAAAACGTTGAAAACGTTGTTTTAGCGTCTTTACTGCTGACTTTCGATAAGTTTTTGCTCACTGGGATGATCTAAAACAGATACTGAGCTGAACAAATATATTAATTTTACAGAGCCAACTTTTGAGTTCGATTCAATGTTATCTCCCATTTGGAATCTATTATCAAATACTTTACGTTTCCTAACTGGTAATTTGTATAGTCCAGTTGAAGAATTCCAAAAAGAGACTTACTTGTTAAACCATATACGAAGATATACGATATACGAATTATGTTTAAACTGACTGCTTACTTATCTTATTTTCTCTTCTAGAAAATCTTAAAGCTGACAAAACAGATCATAATAGGCATCATCAACCACAACAACAACAACATCAAAATCATCAACAGCAACAACATCAAAATCAACAACAGCAACAGTCACGACAAGTACATCAGCATCATCAGCAACAGCATTCAACAGATGGATATAGCAGTAGAACAAGTGGTAGACAGTATAATACATTACCATTGGATAAGAAACAACCAGCACCAGTAAAACCAAAGAGAATGTTTGATACTGTCGACCGAGGATATCAAACAGATTCACCCAAAATCGCTCGAGCAAAAAAAATTGAAGAGGAAAGAATGAAAGCTTCACATAGTCAAACGTATTTAAATAAAGGAAATACGTTTTATGAAAGCATGCCTATGGACCAGAGGTTTGTTTTCAAATTTATAACTGTATGAGATTACCCACGACGTCAGATCAACGTTGAAACACGTCAAACGACATCGATAAGTCGTTTTGGTGTTGTTTCAACGTTGATCTGACGTCGTGTGTCGACAGGGATATGTATTTTACTGTAAATTGCTACGAAACAGTCCAGCGGGCTTAAAGTGTTCCTATGATCCATAAACAAATTTTTGGATGAGTTATACGTGCATTGTCGGGATTTTGTATTTCGAGTAGGAATGAGCTTAAACATGGATAGACTTGTTAAGAATTAGATTTGCAAAATCAGCGTGTTTATAATCAAGAAAGAAGTTTGATTGACTTCCAATTATTTTGAAAGTCATACCGAATACGACCACTGTTCGTTAGTCTTCTACGCCGCGTCTTGTTTGATCATCCTCTAGTTACAGGTAAGATCTATCAGCAATATAGTAACATTTTTGTTGTTGTTTTTTAAAGAGTTGCGAAAGGAAATCAACAACAGCAACAACAAACTATTCAAACTATGCGTTCAAATCAATCATTAAACTTGACTTTAAAACCAACAGCTAACAAACAACAACAGCGTACTGATGATCAATTATATGCAAAGGTTGATAAACAAACAAAATATTCTAGCTCAGAAAAACAAAGGACAACATCCAATTCACAAAAACAATTGAATGAAGAAGAAATTCTGCAAATACAAAGAATGGAAAAAGCAAGACAAAAATTGTTGCAGAAACAAAATGGTTTGTGATTTATTTTCGATATTTAGTATAATTGCCAACTGGCCACGCCAGTATATTATCGTCATTTTAGTGCCAGCCTTTCCTTAGCCGTCAACTTTACAATAAGACCCCCGCCCTTATAAATAAGCGATATCACCATTTCCTATACAATATTTTAATCAGTAACAATAAAAGGTTCCACCATAACACTTGAATGGTAGTCGCCATGTATGATCACAGAGAGGAACGCGTTTTCTTATGAAGGTACTCTCAATAACACAATAAATCTACAGATATGTAGGTCTTTATTTTACTGACTAACTAAATTCACGCCAGTACCACGTCTCCCTTCCAAAACATATTCAGACCATATATGGTAGCTGTTTTCAGTAGCATTAAGTCGGATTACTAGGCGAATACGTTCGCAATAATTCTAAATGAAGCCGTTACATCGGTTTAAAGTGACGTCACCTGTCAGATGACTTCGCTTTCAACCAATGCAATAGCTTCATTTAGAATTCGCGTGAATTTGAAGGCAACCAAAGGAATTTAGCGATGTTGTGAGTTAGGATTCACCAAATTTATTTGCCTTTTCAGCAACAAAAGAAAATGAAGAAAACGTGTCTAGCGAAAAATCAACCGTTACTATTAAAAGTCAAACGTCAGTAAAGAAAGGCGTAATCACTCGAGATGGCATTCCTATACAGAGAAGAAATGACCAAAAAGATGATCAAAAAAATAATTTTATTACAGAACAAGAAGCAGACGCCATGTTTAATCAAGAACGTGCTTTAAAACAAGCATCCAGTGGAGTTACACAAGATAAACCCATAAAACATCATAATTCATACGTTGTAAACAAGTCAACATCAGATCATGTGCGTTCTTCAACATGGAATCATCAACACAAAGATGGAAGAAGAAATCATTCAAAAACAGACGATGAATGGGAGCGTGCGAATACAATGCCAAGAAATCTGAACGCGCATCAAAGTTCAAAAACAGATCGACAACATCGCTCATCGGATATGCTAACTCGCGATAATGTGGAAAAACATCGAAGTTATCGCGATACAAAATTCCATGATGAAACTCAACGTCGGCACCACAAACCATCAAACAGTCAAGACGAATCAAAACGGTTAAGCACCATGTCAAATGACAGTCTTGGTGGATTCTCACAGATTACATTTACAACTGTTAACGAATCAACACATGGTCAAAGATACGACGATTATGCGACGCAACTTGACGATGATGTTGAAACTAAATTCAAACAGAAACGTCAAAATGGAGTAGGAACGGAAAAGAGACGTGAATATTTCGATGAGAGCGAAATATTAAAAAAAGCGAAATTTATACCAAAAGGTCATAGTAAATTTCATTGTGAAAAATGTCGGGAACTAAATATGAGATCGAAAACAGGTGAACCAATCAGATTTTGTTGGGAAAGATATTATCCAATCAGTGAAACAACACCTAGAGCCAGTCTTCAAAGTTTACAGCATGCGAAGTAGATTTGTTTTCGGGAGTATCTCCAAATTGTGTATGAAATATAATCACGTCAAGAAAAACTACCGGATTTGATCCTGGGGATTTACACTCTGTCCCTGTGGGCAAAAACTTTGTTCAAAGTCCGCAGTAGAGACGCTATAAAAACGTTGAAAACGTTGTTCTAGCGTTTTTACTGCGAACTATGAACAAGTTTTTGCTCACTGGGTTATTGCTATATGGCAATACACAATCCATATACCAGGACCGTTATTCGGTAGTTTCACTACGTGACCATTATTTCTGATTATTTTAAAGAATCAAAATGGCACTACAAAGAAAAATGTTGCAACAAAAAGCTGGCAACTGATTGGTTTTTTGATTATAAAACACCAACCAGTACTCTTCTCTGTATACACGCGTTTTTTATATGCGATACCTTTGAAGAGATGTTGCAGTGCAAAGTAGATTGAGTGGGAATTGAACCCATGACCTCTCGCTTGCCGGGCAATTGCTGTACCAATTTTTCAAAATCTCGTTAGTTTGTTTCGTTAGTTTGCAACTTTAAATATTGGTCTTATAAACCCACAGTAGATTGGCTGAGCATTTTACTAACAAAATTTGTGTTCACACGCAAAGCAACAATTTAAGCTTTACCAGTACTAAAATTCACAAATTTTGGAAGTAACATTAGTACTAACGTCTGACCTCAACCAAGTTCCCAGGGCTTTTCTCTCCTCGACACGTCCAAAAATGAAGAAGCTCTAGGAACGAGGTTGAGGTCAGACGTTAGTACTTCTTTCTCTCTCCTCTGTATAGACGTCCGAATAATGAAAAGAGAGAAAATGCCCTGGGAACGAGGTCTAACTTTGGTTGCTTCAGGGAAGTTTAAAAAGAGTTTTAAACTTTCTTGATTGTTTATAAAAAATATATGAATGTCAATTTATGGCCCGAGTTCCAGTTCCAGCTACTACTCGCACTGGTTGGGACTGGCGCTGAGGCTAGTCAATTTGTTGATGAACCCTTATTGTAATTTATCGATAACAATTTTTTAGTTTTTTTGTAGTAAACGATGAACAAGTTATTTCACGGGAACAAGTGAAAAACTTTCGCATACGGCATACCGATTGTGCATTGCCGTATTTCACAATACTCAGTAGGTAAAAAAACTCGATCTAAGTCCGCAGTAAAGACATTAGAACGATGTTGTCTAGCATCTTTACTGCATACTTTGAACAAGTTTTTTTACCCACTGGTTATACAGCCTGTGTAAGGAACTGCCCGGGACTGTATTCGACATTCTTTTAGCCCTACCGACACACAACGTCGAAACGTGGCTATATCGTTTTGGCGTCACCTGGAGGCCGCTTATTTTGTATTTTAATTAGACACACGGTTATGTCACACCACGTCTAATGTAGGATAAGTATTTGTAAATTTCAGGATCGCTGGGATTTTTCGAAAAACTTTCTTTGTATATTTATTGGCACGTATTTTTTTACGGTTGTAGCTACACGCATTTTATACGTTAAATATCATTCAATAAATTTAAAAGTTTTAAATACTCAATTGTTTTTAATATTTTAATGTCACAAATTTTAGCAGGCAGAGATTTTCGCGGTATTTCGCGAAAATAAATTCCTGCAAAACGTAACTTTTACGTCCACCCAATTATCACAAAATCAACTATTTTTCTGTTTGTTTAAATAATTACCTGTATAAACACGTTTGTATCAGCAGAAATCGATCTGTGTTTAGAGGCGACATTTACGATGGTCGCAGATAATCGGAAATGAAGTTTCTCTTCGGTTACGGAAAGGAGGGTGATATAGGAGAGAAGCCTGCGCATGCAGGCTGGGTATAAAAGGAGACAAACGAGTTTGTTCTGTCTGGGTTTCACAAGTTACAACAGTGCGGTAAATTTTT
>JAULBZ010003435.1:0-16426 GCA_032360805.1 Neoturris breviconis
TCATCGAAATCATATGGAAAAATCGTCGTTTGGTTATAGACCGAGCGGAGAAGCGAAGGGCTATAAATGTAGGCTAGTTCTAACTGATAGAAAGCCGTACTTGAGTAGCAATATATCAGATTATTTGGGAGAGCGCTAAATTGAATAGGGTAGGTGCTTATTGGAAGGGAGAATTTCTTTAAAATAATTCTTAGAGGGAGCTAATATGATGGGGGCTAAAACGAAGGAATATGGTATTTCAAACAACTCAAAATCAGCTTAAAATGGTAAGGCCACAGATCAATTGGTGTATTACCAAATATGGTTATCTTTATTATATGAATAAAGTCTGAACCTATACTCAAAATTCACTCAGTTTATCAAACTGTTGTTTAAAAAAATTATATAGTATTTGCGAAGGACTTTGATCAACTCCTTTATTGAAGAAGCCAATCAATCTCTTGAATATTAAATAAATTCGTTTAGGTACTATATCATGAATTAATTGCTGCTGGAAATGAATTAGTTCAACATGGTAATAAGTTGATGGGAGAGGATAAGAAGCATCTAGTTCTTAACGTGTCCGCTCTTCATGTTGCATTGAACATATATAATGAAAGATTACATCATGCGGAAATAATTATGCAGCAACATCCAAATCTGGCATTAATGGTATTAAAGAAAGTAAAAAATGGAAACAAGGAGATGGTATTTTTAATTTTTTTTATTTTTCAATTCAATGAATCATATGAATACGAATCAAATGAATATTTCGTTCTTTTTATGTATGTAAAAGTTGGTTTCCATCAAGCAGGAAATTGTGTGTATAACTCAAGAGAAGAAATTCCATTGGTAGAAATTGACATCACACATAATGTCTTCTTTTGGCTTACACACAGAATTCTCTGCCTAATGGAAATCAATCTAAAGGAGGTTGATTTCAAAATATGTATATGCAATGTTTGAAATAAGAACAAATAATCACTGTGGAGGAGTGATTTTTAGCCCACCAAACAAAGTTTGGATCGGTTATTGCTATCACTTTGTGGTGGCAGCAGTGGCATCTCGCTTTTCTTGATAATGTTCCTGATGTGCTAGAATCTGGTACCAGAATTTGTGGTGATATTTTAGAAGGGCTTGACAAAAATCTTGAGTCCCGAGTTTTGGGCAAAAAAGGGTCTAAATTACGTTTTCGGTCTAATAGACCAAACACCGTATAATGTGTGTATACAAATCGCATTTATGTGCTTCGGTTTACCTTTCACTTGGTTTGGTGGGGTACTTTCAATACTGTACCTTTGATTGAGTATAGTTTCAGACTACAAAGCCTAAAACTATGCTCAAAGATCCTTTCTCTGCAGTAATTATTCTTATTGTAAACACTGTAACTTACAATGAATTTGTACCAAAGAAATCATTTCAACATTGTTGACATAACCAAATTGATGCAATCTTAGCTCCTTGAAATTACCGAAATAGCTATTTTGGACTTATCATTTTTAAACAGTGGTCTTAAATGATGTTTTTTAGATTGTTGATGTGTCAATGTTGAATATACTTTTTACTGTTTAAATATTTTGTATTTTAGATGGTCGATATGTTCTTATTGGATATACTATTACTTAAACTGATTACTGATAATATTAACTCTGAGAATGCATCATCATGGGTGTGCGAAGTTATGCAGACTAAAACAATACTGTCAGCTGTAGTGCATAATTCAAAGTTAAATCCAACATTATTTGGTGTGGAATCTCGAAATATGGTTAAAGATATTAGGTAGGATATTTGTTTTAGCCCACCAAACAAAGTTTGGATGGGCTATTTCTATCCCTTTTTGGTTGCAGCGGCGTCCTGCTTTTCTTAATAGACTATGTTCCAGAAAGGCTAGCTTATTGAAATTCAGTACCAGCATTTGCAGTGATATTCTAGAAGGGCTTGTCATGGTAGCATCCTAAAATTTGGTTATGGCATTTTAGGCAATATTACAAGACCGCTGGCAAATTATTTTTTCTTTTTTTTTCAATTTGGGGCCGAGTACCGGCAAAAAAGGGATTTTTTCAAAAGTTGAGAATTTTTGAGAATTTGAATTCTGTTAGGTTTTTACCACATTCATTCAAATAACATGCTAAAATAATAGGGGAGAAGTGGAGACTTAGAAAGAAATTATTTGAGAATTTAAATTTAATGTGGTTTTGACCACATTCACCCAAATAACATGCTAAAATGATAAGGGAGAAGTGGAGTCTTAGACATTTTTTGACATTTGAATTTTCTATGAGACTTTGGCCATGAACCTTTTTTGGCAAATATTTTGCATGTTGGAGAAGTTTTTTTCTCAATTTTTTAAGATAATGAGTGATAATTTTTATAACTTTTATAAGTGAAGTCTCCATTTTGATTTTGAGAAGCTTCCTTCTTCAATTTTGAAATAAATATTAATGAATGTGTATTTATGTGTACTCAAATTAGGGCCATAAGTTTTTTAAAGGGGAATTAAACACAAAAATTATTTTTTAATATAATACCAGACATATCTCAAATAACATGTTTCAAAACTTCTTACTTCTTATAACAGACTCCTTGCTTCAATAATTTAATGTTTACATGACGAAAATCCACCACGAAATCTCGCCCCCTAAGCGTTTTTGAAAATTCTGGATCGAGGGCAATTTATGACGTAACTGAGTTCAAAACATTTTATTGCAGGTGATAGTATAGGCAAATAATGCATATCATATGTTGAGATCTTTCTATTAGCCTCATTGATAATAACAAAAGTCGAGCAATATGCTTAATTGTGCAGCCTTTGGTTGTCGTTCCTCAAAGGATAAAAGTATATGTTTTCATATAATATCGTCAGCAAACAAAAACAATGCCTTGCGAAAAAAGTGGTTGACAAATATAAGAACTTAGAACTTACCAAAAGATCCTGGTAATTTCATCTGTTCCAAACACATTGAGCCTAAATGTTTTCAAAGAGATTTGAGGGTTTATAAACTTCATAACCACCCACATAGTTATAGTTGCTGCTGATATATTTTTTCTTCTTGAATTTGTTTTCAATGATAAGCTAACGATGTTTTGTTTTTACTATCACTTTTTTACTTCCTCCATAGGTATAATCCATGAGAATATTTTCAATACTTCTTGTTTCAAACTTCTCTTCCATTTCGGACGATTGATCATTAAACTGTTTATTTTTAAAAACTTTGTTGTGTTTGATTCAACACTGCAAAATCTTTATAACAATTCTTTCACATTAGTTTTCTCATGGCCATGGTTTTCTCTTACACATTTACATGTTCTGTTTATTTTTTATCTTCGTACTTGGACAGGGCGTAACTTCTTGTTGTAAATCTTTCTTTAGGCAGTTATAATGGGCACTCTACCGCAAAGCGGAGAGAGTTGATTGAAAATGCTATTCCAACTATATTTTGTTTATATACGCATATTGTATGAAAGTATTTTGCTTCCTACAAAAAATACATATATTTATTACCTGACCCCCTGAAAGATTTACTACTTTAGAATCATTCTAAAAATATTGTTCGAAAGTTAAGAATAATTAATGACGATGTCTCTTCACCACTGACATTTTTAAAGAACATAATAGAACAACCTTTCATAACAATAATAACAAAAGGAGAAGAGCATTGCTTTTGAGTCGAGAGTCGAGAGAAAAAGGAAGACAACAAACTCGCTGAAAAATACGATAGATATACGAAAGATATATAATATATCTTTTGTATATCGATGAAAATATGCAGTTCTTGGCTATGGGAAAGGAGAATTTTTTACCTTTCTGTATTGTTGAAAGTACTTGGATTTATAAATCGTATTTGCAATATCTAGATATTGATAAAACTTAGCTTCAAAATGTTCGTATCACCAGTATCGCGACAACACAAACCTTCGGTGTAAGTTTGCATTGGCCTGTAGTGATCTCTACATGAACACCAAGTATTATTTCCGATACGAGGTTCTTCATTATCGTTGTTACAATCGGTGTCGCTACTTTCTGGTAGAAGCTTAAGCTCTTCCTTCGAAAGCGTTGGTTCAAAGTTGAGCATTTGTAACAGAGAAATATCTGGTATATTTTTCTCAGATCCTGCAGAACTTGAAGGACTGCTTGAACATTCATCTCTGTCACTCCTGACTTATTTATTTAGATCAACAAAAAGAAAAAGAATCAATCACTGGCTTCTCGCTTCACGCTAAATCTTTTGAACTCAGTGACGTCATTCTTATTATTATAACCCAGTCTTCGCAATACAAACGCAGTTTGTAAAAGTTTGACGATTTCGTGGTATACAAATGCTCTATTTTCAACGGGGAAGAAAACGAAAACAGCTCCTAAATTTCACCTCTTTATGTTATTTAGACTAAAGTGTAACTTTTATGAAAAAATAATTTTTGTTTTTACTTTCCCTTCAAAAAAAACAAAAAATAATTTCGATAGGATAACCTTTTGGGAATAAGCCTCTTAAAGATAATTTGCGATAATTTTTTGTGAATGATATTATTTTAAGTATAGAATTCTATAATGTGATTATTTTTTCTTTTATTGGATGTTTAGTAATGTCTGGTCTAATGGAACAACATACGTTTTAAAGGAAATCCGAAATTCTTTCAAACAATGGCTTTTAGTTTGCCTTGGTTTGCTGTAGTAGCACCTTGAATGGTTAGGTATATTACTCATTTGCCTTCCACACTAGTACTGTATTATTCAATATTCTTCACTCTGCTTTACAGTATTCAACAATTTGATATTATGGTGAACAACTGTTTGTTTACATTGATCGTAATATTGCTTGTTTACATTTTCCTTTAAAGGAGAACTAAGCCTAAATATTTTTCTTCATTTAAAGGCTTTAAAATGAAAGCTAAGTAAATTCATTTTTCCTCATGAGAGTACTGTGAAAGGTAGAAAAGGTAGAATATTTCTGTACTCTCCTGCTGTTAAAACTGTTCCTATGATGTCATGAACGCAAGATCAAATAAATAAAACGTCGCATGTAGAAGAGGAAGTGATGGTACGTAGCTCTTGTAATTCCAGTGAGATTAATGAAGATTTTGTTGCGGGAATAATAAGTCCTCTCCCAATTGAAATATTGGAGGCTGCTATAACTATGAGCCAGCAGAACTGAGAAAAATATTTCCAAACAGACTATCAAAAGTTGGCTGAGGCAAATAAAGAGGGAAATTTAGAAGGTGGTCATTCGGAAAAATTGAATTGGTGCTCCTGTGGAAATCGTGTTGTAGGACTTGCCTTTACAACATCATCTTTGTGTACATAAAATTGAACACCTGTTATTATATAATGCATTGTTCCATCAAAGACAAACTCTAGTACATTAGCTAACTTTGAACGAAATACATCCAACGAACATTCCTCTTCGTTGTTTCATCGTTACATCTTTTCGTAGCTTGCAAAAAATATTTCAACGAAGTGTAATATAATACAGACATACCATAAAGCACCATGGATTAACATCATATGTAATTCTTTCTTCATTAAAATTCGTAAGCCAAATCAATAATTAAGAGACAGAAGAAAAACCTCCTTTTAGTTTCTTGGTGTTTTAGTTCTTGTGTTTACCACATTTTGTTGACAATAGAAAGTTTGTTTAAAATTATATTTTGTACATGTTGAATTAAATTATTCTTTCTGTGTATATTTCATTTGACCTGGTTTATATCTATTATCTGTTTTTAAATTTTTATATATACTTATAAAAAGTACTGACTATATCATCATAAGTTTTTAAACAGCTTGAAGTATGTTTTGCATTCATGACGTCACACATTCAGCATCTCTCCATCGCAGGGTCCGTTTTTGTTTGGGATTAATTAGGCATTTTGGGGGCTCTATTACGATTTTTGACAAAATACTATGTTTATAGAATGAGCTTTGTCATTTACCATAAAAATCAGTGGAAATTGTGAAGAAAAAAAATTGGAGCTTAGTTCTCCTTTTAAGTTAATTTTGCGAGTATAAACTTTCACAAATTTAGGTTTTTAAAGATTTTCTTTCAAAAACATTTCTTCCATTACAATGATTTGAAAATGTGATTATTAACTTACCTGAATCATTCAGAAAATACTTAGGTAGAGAATTGATTCCATTTGGAGCTATAAAATGTTTTGTTCCATCATCTTCATTTCGCATACCTTCAATTTTATTTTGGAGTGGAGCCAAAATCTGTTTTGCTAATAATTCCTCATATATACTAAAAACAAAACGAAAACATCGGGGTTGCAAAATTCATATACATGTGTCCAAGCCTGAATATAACTGATGAACATCACCTATGGAGGAGTATTTTTTTACTATAGCGCCAGGCTTAACCCTATTTAGGATACCATACTTTTATTCATAACTTCTACACGAATGGATTTTACGGCTTGAAATTTTGAGACTTTTCCTATAATTTATCTAGGATAATTTTCATAAACTTTCGCAAGTATTTTAAATTTTTTTTAAAAAAAGGAGGGAAATTATTTTTTGGTCACTTTTTCACCTTTTTCTGATAAACTATTTTGAACGAAACATAGCAGCTAATAAATTAATGTATATGTTACTCAAAATAAGAGTAATTAATCACATGGAGAGTGATTTAAGAGTTTGTAGCATGAACCTATACTCAATCAAAGGTACCGTATTAAAGGTAGACCACCATACCAAGTGAAAGTTAAACCTAAGCACATACATTTGATTTGCATACACACATTATACAGAGTTTGAAATATGCTTTTATTAAAGAGGGAACGTTTCAGGTCCAATAAACAATTGGAACACATTTTTCAAGGTAAAATTATGCCAGGTTACTGTGGAGAAGAGCAGTGAAATTTCATATCAATGATAAACACCCAAATTTTACATGGCATTAGGATTTTACGCCCTTATTAAGTTGATAAGGTTTCAGGTCAAATAAACAATTGGAACACCTATATCAAGGTAATGAGAAAATCATGAGAAAATCATTTTGCGAAATCGATGTTCAAAAAAGTCTCCACCTTTTCACCAATACTCAGTCCCAAAATGACGAAATTAAAAAAATATTGGCCAGCAGGCTTGTAGTCTAGAATGACATAACCAAATTTCAGAACGGTACCACACCTTTACGGTCTATTGAATCGAAAACTCAATTTAGACCCTTTTTGCCCAAAACTTGGAACTGAGTAAACGAAATCAAAAAATGTTTGGTGAACCCTTCTAGAATATTGCCAGAAATGCTGGTACCGAATTTCAAAATGCTAGCCCTATATAATTGAAAAGCGAAAAAGAAAAGCGGGTCGACGCCGACACAAAGTGATAACAATAGCCCATCTAAACTTTGTTTGGTGGGCTAAAAATAACTCATCCACAGTGATATTTTACTCTAATTCTGAGCATTTGTTGTGTTAAACCATAAATTACCTTCTATGTTTCTCCCAATATGTCGGAGTAACAGATATATACTGAGCACCAAGATCAACAGATAATGGTGATTCTTGACTGAATCTACTTGTAGACATTCTTCCACCAACACCACGACTTTTATCCCATACTTCTACATAAACCTTTCCATTTAAAGTTCTCTGTAACAAACTTGATGTTAAACATCCAGTGATGCCAGCACCAACAACTAATACTTTTAAAGGGTTGACAGGAGACCTCATGTCTGTATATGTTTCAGTCATAAATAATTTCAAACCTGAAAAATGTATGTAAATTAGGTCAAAATGAGAGCAAATAATCATTATGGAGGAGTGATTTTAGAGCGTAGCTTCAGGTAACAAGGTCAAAAATCCCTCCTCCACAGTGATTATTTACTTATATTTCCTCCACTTGAGAAACAAAACACGGGGTCCGGTATTACAACAAGGAACTGGTAACAAAGTTTACACACAGTTTAAAATCAAAACAGAAAGCAAAGAAATATGGTGAAGAAGCTTTACTTTGTGCTTTTAAAAAGAAACTTTTATAGTATGTTTTTGCAAACAGGAAAAAGGCAACAACGGAAGAATCTAGCCGGGGAAAGTAATTAATAAAAACATTAAATGAAGATGGTAATTATATATATATATAAAATTATATTTACTATTTTAAAGCACCCCAATTAAGGCTTATTATGCTCAAAACAGGTTAAAATATTGAATACGTATGACAGGGGTTAAAATAACTACCAGGGATCACTGAAAAATCGCTCCCCCACAGTGATGACCAGCAGTTATTTTAGCACTTGATACAACGAAGTTCTCATATTCCCCTATTTTTATGATTTTTGTACAGCGGAATAATGGAAGAAAGAATCGTGTTGTACCCAAACCTGAGTATAACTGTCGGACATCACCTGTGGAGGGGTGTTCTTTAGTATAGTTTTTAACTTTGAAGCTGAAAACTATACTCAAAAAATATCCCTCCACAGTTGATGTCCAGAAGCTATACATATTCAGGCTCAGATATCGTTTTGAAATCACTCCTCCACAGTGATTACTCATTCTTATTTTTATGTACTGTACTTTGATCTGACAGCAAGTTATCAAAGAAGAATAACTGAAATATGAATCTCACTCACTTTTCTCAGCAAATTGATACTACTATACTTACACTATTTATTATTAAGGATTTGATCTGCAAGAAATGGAGAGATGCTACAGATAAATGTTTAAAGAGAAACTAAAAACTGAGAACTTATATATATTTGTAAGGAAAATACAGTAGCTATATATATAATAAATTATATATTGTGTATAATATAAAAATAGACACATTATAACTATGAAGACATTAAATATTTATGTAATTAAGGTTATATAAAAATAGAAAATATCACAACAATGAATGTATTATTTATTGTTGTAAGAAATGTATAAAATATGTTCCTACATAATTAATTATAATAGTCCTTTACACAGCATACATACAGTAGCATAGCATTGATATTGACAATGAAAACATTGTTTTAGCAACTCTATTGCAGGCTGTGAATATGTTGCTGACACTTGCTTCTATAAAGAAAAACAGTTCCAGTTGTGCATAAAAAAATATTATCAGTTGCAACAGAGAAATAAATTCATTTGACACTGCAGTGAATAAAGGGCTACATTTTGGAGAGACAATTCTCTCATCATTGGAAAAATAAATTGCAAAAAATATATCTGTGAAATCTTCAGAAACAAGTCAATGAAGATGATAAATAACAGAAATAAAAATAAAAACAAAACAAGTTTAACGACGCATCCCATGACAACATTTTGAGCAACACTCCAAACTTTATGAAGTAATAATAACAATGCAAATACTGTTAAATCACGATTATAAGACCTGGACTGTTTTAATTACAATGATCATTTTTAGTGACATATATACCGTGAGAGCTTATATCTGAGAGAGCTTATAACCAGGAGAATGTTTGCATCAGAAAAATGTTTTGTAATATGAATTTATAAAAGAATGAATGTTTTGTATTGGGACAAAATCATAGAAAATTGGATTCAAAAAGGTGTTGATAAAATTCATTAAGAAATTCTGTATACAACTTTAAAATACACTGTTTGGGGAAACACAAACAGTATTTTCCCTTGCCTTATTACGTATTTCCTGTAATAAGCACCCAACCTTTATTAAGCGCCCCCTCTAATAAGCGCCCACTTAAATCCGAAAATAAATTAATAATCGCCCCACCCCCCCTTTAATAAGCGCTCAGAGCGCTTATCACAGGAAATAGGTTCACATGTTTTGCACCTAGAAAACCATTGGCATCTGGACAAGAACGTCTTTTGCAAGCAATAGAAAATTGTCACAAAGATATAAGCCGTTATCCTTTCATTTTAAATGATTCCGACATCGAGAATAACCCGGCAAACAAAGTTGACGAAGATTCATGGACTGACCAAGATGTCGAAATTATTTGAAAATAAAGTTGTTTGAACTTTTGTTGTCTTTGTTCTTTGGATTTCCAATAAGTGCCCACTCAAGTTTCCAAATTTTTAAATGAGCGCCCCCCTCTAACAAGTGCCCCCTCTAATAAACGCCCATCCTAATTCAAAAAAAAATATCACAGGAAATACGGTATGTTGTACTGAATATAATCCCATGGGCCTACATTCAAGGGGGCAGAGCTTATAACTGGGAAGAATTTTGTGTTTGAATTTTGATGGGCTCATATCCGGAAGGGCTCATAGGAAGGCTTATATCTGAGGGAGCTTACTGGGATTTTAAGGTATGTCACTTATATATTATAAGAAAATGGATGTATATTTTCTTTATTGTTTTTTGAGTACATTGGTCTCCTTAAAAGCTGAAAACTATACTAAAGCACTCCTCCGCTGTTATTCTGAGGCTTGTGTAAGCAACACATTCACATTGTATTTATGGCTTGATAATAGGCAGAGAGTTGCTTGAAACATTGTCAAATAACTTGGATGTAACATTAAACTTCTTCTGTTTTTTTTACTTTCGATTCTGTTATTTATTTTGTTATTTATAATTTGCTTGCTACTTTTAAACTTTTGTTATAAAAATCTATAACTTTCTTCCACATATCCACTACGTGCTTTGAATGTTGCATTCTATCTTTTCCACCAAAATAAACCAGCATACCGTTTGGTGCTAAAATGTGTGGAAATACTACAGAGGGTGGAGTGTATGGTGCATCAACATGATGACCAAGACCTGAATACTTGACAATTTCATAATTAGTTTTTCCAAAGGTATCCATTCTTTCCTTTGCAATATCAACATAGAGTTCACTCTTCCAAAGATAGTCATCTGTTCCAGCAATCATCAGAATATCAGCTTCAGAAGATTCAAATTTGTGAATAGAATTAGGTTCATCTTTAGGGTTATTCAAAACATTTCTAACGTTCAAAGTTTGATCAGGAAAGATTTCAACTCTGTCAGTAGATAAACCTAACATATCTGTAGATTTACCATTATAAGTAGTTACTGCACCAATGCTTGATATAGATGTATTAATACAGGCAACAGCTTTTATTTGTGGCAAGTGTGTAATCATTGCTAAGCCAACATCCCCACCTTTAGATTGACCAAAAATTCCAATGTGACTTTCATTTACTTTACTATGGTTTGACAAGAAGTCAACTGCTTCTTCAAAATCCTCGATTCTCATTGGTTGTGTCGTGTATATTTGTGGTAAGTCATCAACACCAAAATAAGCTAGTGCCAGCGTAACAAAACCATGGTTTGAGAGTATGCCACCAGCATCTTCAATAACATGTCTCCTTTTATTCCCACCATACATTGTGATGATGGCTGGGAATGGTCCATTCCCTTCCGGTATAAACAATGTGCCTCTTATGTTCCCATTTTTAACCGGTATTCGTGTGACACTTTCTTTCGCGTAAAACCTGTTAATAGTGACAGCATCAATCGATAAATCATCTTTAGCATCTGAAATATGCCCATCAAATATTTTAAATTCATATGACAATGGCGTGCTTGCATTTGTTACATGAAACCTGGAATAGGAACCTTCTGCAGATACCATGTACTGAAATAATCCCATTCCATTGGTGCCCGAATAACTCCCACCAGTAGATTCTGTGTCCCATAAATTAAAACAACCATTATCATTAGTAAGGTAATGAGCGTGTGAGGTAAATGAAAACTTTTCAGTACAACAATTTATAGATGCTTGAATAGTGATAGGTGCATTAGGTTGAAAGTTATGACCCCATGTAGACACAGGTTCTGTGACAATAGATGATACAGGTTCTACGAATAACTTTCCTGTTGATGAATACTTGACCAGCATTTTAAATATTTTTCGAAATTGAAATTTGGTTGTCTTCCTCTGTAATAACATTTTTTTAATACATTAAAATAGCTAAATAAACAAAGGAAAGAAGGAAAGTTATCATGCAATTTGACGGATTCATTTCTGGTGGTTTCTATTGCAGCAGCACTAATTCTATTGGAAAGTCAAAACAAACATGCAAATTTAAATTTTTTAAAGCTAGTTATACTTATTGAAAATATGATTCTCAACTAACATTTCCTGGAGTAGTTACTCCTCCACAGTGATCAAACTCAATGCAATTCTCCAACAAAGTTAAGATTTAGGCCGGAAACGGAAACGGTATGGGAAAGAAATCATAGACATTTCATTGGTAGAAATTGACATCACACATCACACAGGGGAGGGGGTCTAAGCAATAGCAGCTAAAAACGTGACGAAAATAACAATAAAAAAATGTATGTTCATTGTATGTTCAAATTGTATGTAAATCACTCCTTTTGACTTTTGTCTGCCATTTTTATGACTGATTCTTTGATAATACAATAGGTCAAGTCTCAATTACAAAAATGGTGGATAAAGAAGCAGTGAATTACGAATATTGGCAGACAGCGTACAGAACAATTTCTACATTTGTATATCAAGCTATAATTTGCTATGTTTTGTCTAAAATTAGCGTCAATTTGATGCTAATTTTATGAACCACATCCCATCCTTATTAGAGTCACAGAAACAAATCTTCATATATCACACCTACTATCACCACCTACTGCTACCGTCATTCAACCATGACATACCTACCATAATGATTCGAATAAATGCCCCTTCTATTAAACGCCCCCCTCGAATAGACGCCCCTCTTTTTGTGTTTTTTTTTAAATAAATGCCCCCTATATTAGACGCCCCCTCGAATAAACACCCCTCTAGCGTTATTCCACATTTTAATATCATTGATGAAGACAATACGGATGATGATACAGAGCTAGATATTATGTAAATAATTTATTATACTGTAATATGTGTTATAAGCTCTGTACTTTGAATTTTTCTTTACTTACTGCATTCCTGAAAAAGAGACAAACTTACAAAAATTTATTAAAGGCCACCCTCTTTTAAACGCCCCCTCGAATAGACGCCCCCCTAAAAGTTGAAAATTTTAATAAATGCCCGGGCGCTTATTCGAAGCATTACGGTATATATACCTTTTGTAAGAGTTTGATGATTATTCAATATCTGGATGAGCAGCTTCTTTCAGTCTCCCATCCAAATACATCTTTGTTTCATTTCATCGATGCTACAGTATATATTTGTTGCCTGCCTTCTCAGTTGATGTTCTGATAATTAATTTATTACTTCATTTAGGTCTTCCTTTAACTGTATTGCGTCTTTCACATTTTGAACACCTTTTGCAGGTTTCATTTGCAAACAATCTTATGTTGCATAAATAACATTTGTATCAATATATCCAATGATATTGAGAAAGAAGAGTGGACCCAGTACACTTCCTCGAGGAACTCCGCTCAATCGTAGGACCTTTGCCTTGTATTAATAATTTGCATTGGGAGTAATTATTAATGTTATAAAAACCAGCTTAATAGTCTTAGTAGTAATTCAATGTTTACCTTAGGGATGAAATTGTTTGCGGAACAAAAAAATGCAGAATTACAGAATGTGAATCGCACCTCAAAAAAAGCACCTTTTGCAAAATTAAAGAATGCGAATGAGCAACTTTTCCTGGTTTTGCGGAATTAAAGATAGCAGTAATTAAACAGATTTTTTTTTGCAACTTAATTCATCTAATAAAATAAAGTATATATAACTTATATACCCTTATATTTCCTATTTTATGGGGTAACGCTTCCACAAAATAAAACTATACTTCTGATGACTAAACCAAGTTGGACTTTAAGCATTAAATACTTTAATGGCTACAATGTCATTACTAGGAATTATTATTTGTATGCTCCAATCAAATATCAAAATACCAGTAAGAAATATGGTAGACGCTGCAGCGATAGCGCTACAAAGCTTTTCTGCCCTTTTTTAAGGGGAAGTGGATACAAAAGATTGCAGTTTGCAGTTTGAGAGATTTTCAAACTTTCTTTTAAAATTTAAATGGGTCCCAGTTGTACCCCTAAATGGCCTCGCCTTCTAAAGGAGAAAAATGGACGCTAGAGTAACATTGAAAATATGCATTACTGTACAAAAGATTGCTTGTCGGTGCCCATAAAGTTGCCATACTGAATTTCTAATATGGCTGATACTTTACGGAAGGACAGAGTGGCTTTATGATACTTGAAGAATACATAGCTGCAGTGAATCATTGATAAAATAACTCGCGCAATTGTCACCCTATGATACGTAATTGTTACCCTATTTTGAAGGAGCTTTACGTACGGTTTTTATTAATTTAAGCATAATCCATCGCGTTCTTACAAAAGTTATGTTATGTTATGTGTAGTACGTACATACATTGTGATGAGAGTGATTTACATATCCATAAAAAATCAATAACAAAACTTAATTTTCAAATAACT
Source organism: Neoturris breviconis (assembly GCA_032360805.1). NCBI lineage: Eukaryota > Metazoa > Cnidaria > Hydrozoa > Anthoathecata > Pandeidae > Neoturris > Neoturris breviconis. The sequence continues at coordinate 14,264 of JAULBZ010003435.1, forward strand.
TATTTGAAAGTTTAAAAATATATATATTATCTCAAAAAAATTTACCTCAGATAGTGGTTCACAATCTCAAAATATAAAATGGAAGTCAAAAAGATTCACGGTCAAAGTCTCATAGAAAAGTTAATTTTTAAAGTCAAAATGTGATTCTGGTCAAATTCTTATGTGAAAAAAGTTTTTTTCAAAACATTTCTAAGTCCACTATTTATCTTTTGGGTGTAATTTATTATTATGGAGGTTACTGTATATATTGTATATAACTTCTAACCTTTTTTATGCTATGTGGTCAAAGTCTCATAGAAATCAAAAAATGTAATGTGTAAAAAAAAAATTATAAGTCCAAATATGATGTGGTCAAAGTCTCATAGCAAAATTCAAAAGATTTTGTAAGTCAACTATATACCATTAAAGGTTTTTCACACATATCGGTCACGAGTTGACGTAATTGAAAAAAAAATTATCCAGCGATCTCGTAATATTGCCTAGAATGCCTATACCAATTATAAAGATGGCACCATACCTTTTCAGTCAATTGAAGTCTCATAGCAAAATTCAAAAGATTTTTTAAGTCAACTATATATACCATTAAAGGTTTCTCACACATATTGGTCACGAGTTGACGGAATTGAAAAAAAATTGTTCAGCGATCTCGTAATGTTGCCTAGAATGCCTATACAAAATATAAAAATGGTATATACCATGCCTTTTCAGTCAATTGGACCGAAAACTCAATTTGGACCCTTTTTGCACAAAACTCGGGACCGAGCAGTGGATGAATATCACCTCAAATGCAGGTATATACTAAATTTCAAAATACTAGCACTTTGGAAACATGGATTATTTTAAAAGTAAAGCGGGATGCTGCTGCCGCCATTAAGTGATAGCAATAATCCATCCAAACAGAGTTTACTGGTGAATTTTGCAAAAATTAATGTGTTTTAATGTTTCTCACAGAGACCAATGATCCACAGGGAGGATTTCAGCTTTTCAGAACAGTTTTACTTCATCAAATAAAAGTAAGTTTAGTTCACGTTAGCTATATACCTATACTGTCCAACTGGGGTGACTTTGACCGGATCTAGCAGTTTCTATCTTCGATCTCTGTCTTTTCCCAATAGTTGCATCAAAACAATTTGCAAAATATGAAATGAACAATAAGAAATTCTTTGCCAGTCACAGCTGATGATGAAAAGAGAGCATTATCCGGGCCTGCATACCCTACAGGTATGTACAAGAAGAGTGTGTCTCCACGTGTCTCCACACACGGATATGTCCGCCAGAAAAACTATTCATTTACTCCGGTCCGCGCGCGACTTTTTGTACTTGATGGAGTCACGAGAAACAACGTTCTCATTGGATTGGCCGATCCGATATATCACTTTTTAAGTCTTAACAATTTTATTACTTTCAGATTTTTGTCCTGTCACCTTTTTTAGTAGTTTTTAGTACCTACGACGTCAGCAGCCTGGATTGCATGTTACCTTTCGTTTCAATTTAACCGATAGATATTGGTAGCTACCAATTTGGATTCTTCACTTTCTTCAATCGACCTGACAAAAGTCTGAAAGTGATAAATTACAATGATAATATTTTAACAAACGAACAGAGCCAGACTGACTGAGTAAAAAAACAACTTCCTATATTCTATTTATAGAATAGTTGTTGTTGTTGTTGTTTGCGTGAAATCGAAAGTGTGAATGACCCCATTTTTAATAAAATATAATTTTACGGCTCCCGAAATTACATCAAAAAAAGCCTGGTTTCTATCAGGTTTCTATTCAGCGTAAATTTCCGCGCGGGATTCTAAAATTCATAAGTTTGATTAATCGAAGTTCGGTGTGCACTTTCAACTTTCAAGCGGAAAAAAGCTGTCTGCGGGGGAGTATAGGCTGAATGAAAACCAGCCAGCCCAGTGGGCACACAACGTTGTATTTTGGTTGTATTCACGTCACGACGTTGGCGACCAATATACAACGTTGTGGCAACGTTAATTTGCTAACGTTAAAACGAGTTGAAGCAAAACCTGGCCTATAAGCCTACCTTGTGGCCTAGCATTTCTAATTCTGCTTGTAGTTAAACAAACTAATAAACAATATGGCTGCCACACAGTTAGCATAAAAAATACAAAACTTTAATCACTCGTATCTCCACTAATAGTTGTCTTTA
>JAULBZ010003436.1:0-16421 GCA_032360805.1 Neoturris breviconis
TTTAATTTCGCGGAGCACCCTATAATCCGCGAAATCCGCGAAATTTAATCCGCGCGAAAATTAATACACTTAAGGTAGATCTATTCACAAATACGTGAAAACGAGGCGTTAGTCACTCAAAGTAGAACTTGATGCAATGCAATAACTTTCTTTTTGTGCACAGGTCAATTAATCAATGTATTGTATTTAGTGACGTCATTGTCATGTAAACATTGTGACAGTAACACATCGTGGAAAGATTGTAATGATAAAGCAGTAGTAGATGGAGTACGATGTGGTGATGGTAATGACGTATGCTATTCTGTACGAATGACACGATATGATTCGAGAGTATATAAACGAGGATGTACGCGTAAAAGTGTGTGCGATAACAAAGTAGATATATGCACTGAAGATGCAACTACCTATTGTAAGGTAAAATAATAAAAAACTTATTATGTTTATTTCATGTCGAATTTAACGTCAAAAAAGACGTCGATTTTTTTACCAGATATATCACAGATCCACTGGAAACGAACCTCGCTTCTAGATCTAAACAAATAATTTTAACCAGCACGCAATGCCAATAGACCTATTCACAAATACATGAAAACGAGGCGTTGGCTACTCAAAGTTGAAACTTGTTGCAATGCAATAACTCCCTTCTGTGCAGTAACTGCACAAAAAGCAAGTAATTGCATTGTAACAAGTTTCTACTTTGAGCAGCTAACGCCTCGTTTTCATGTATTTGTGAATAGGTCTCTTAGTTTGCTTTCCTGTAAGATGTTTTCTGCGGGCAAGCGCGACCTTGACGGGCGGAACAACGTTGAAACAACGCCAAAATGAATCTATGTGTTTTAAACTTTTCTATCGATCCATAAAGTATAGACCTATTTATAAACACATGAAAACGAGGATTTGACTGCTCACAGTAATACTTGTTGCAATGTAATAATTCCTTTTTGTGTGGTGTTGATATGGAAATAAACACCGAAAGCGTATCTATGAATGGTAATCTGGCTTGACAATTTGGTCTAATCAAAAAACATATAGAGTAGAGTAAAGACAGGGGCTACAAGCACTCACATAAATCTAAATATTTGAGACAAGGTAAAATTCTAGCAAAAATTCCGAATTTCCACTTAGATAAAAAGCCTTAAATTCAAGGTAGCAAAACAAAAGATATATATTTTAAGAGCCTGGGTACTGTACTAGGCTGTTGGAAACAGCGGAATTTGTCGAGTTTGCAAAAAGACATAAGATCCTAAGCCCTAAGTCTACTCTCTGAGATAAATATCTAGGGACTTATATCGGTCATTTTCCGTATTTACGTTTTACTTGTGGCGTGTATTGCTTGTTGAAATTCGTAAAATGTCTCATAATTTATGCGAACGGTTGTAGATCTACCAGCGAAAAACGGAAATTCGTGCAAAAATTCGGAATTTCAACTTTGACAAAAAGCCTTAAATTTTTATTAGCAAGTTGAACGAAACGAAAATTCGAATTTATTCTACAGCCTGGGTACTAGGCTGCTAGAAACAACAGAATCTTTCGAGTTTGCTAATATCCTAAGCCCTAAAATCACAAATTTGCCATAATTTATGACCTTGATTGTAAACATGTATTTTTATGTGGGTTACGTATGTTTTTAATTTACGAAGTAAATTTAATCGAGTGTTTGCAGCTGAGGGTCTGAGGGCACAGTAAGCCTCACATTGAAGCCACTATTTTTGAGAAGTCTTTTTTTCTCTCTCTAATACTATATCTTTCCGAGTAGTCTATATCTTCCCTAAATGTTTTATAGCCTAAAAGTATGAAATGATGCTACTCACATTACATTTAAGAATAAATTCTGAAAGCTATGAAAAGTTAAGGAATCATGACAAGTAGGAACCCTCCATCAACAGTAACGTTTGAACAATATATTCCTTATATCTAGGTTACATGCTGTAATACTGAGAATTGCGATCCTGCAGAAAATGGTGCCATGTTACATCTGCACGAATTTTGGTTGGTTACTATAGCAACGATTTTTATTACTTATATAAATTTATAAAGTAAAGTATTCATTATATTATGCATATACGCAAGTCTACAATAACTGCCGAAATAACCTGTGTAGAAGTGTTTTTTAGTGTAAGTTTCAGCTACAAATATGAAAAATCTTAAAAACGCCCCTTTATAGGTGTTTATCGGTTATTTTCCGACTTGATATTCACCTAGGCATTGTTCAACACAGTGATACCATTCAAAAACGAAACTCTAACCGACCAAGGCGGCAAAAACTTGTTCAAAAACAGCAAAATAACGTTAGAACAACGTTCAAAGAATGTTGTTTTAACGTTATTTTGTTGACTTTGAACAGGTTTTTGCCGGCTGGGGAAAGGCGTACATGTGCATTTCTACTAGGCAAAAATTTCGTTGCGAATGCCAGAAAGAAGACATTCCATAGAAAACGACGTCACAATCAATGCAACATCAATTTGTACCAATGTAATATCTTCTGTTGGCTTTCGCAGCGAATTTTTCGCCTACTGGAAATCAATATTACATTTAGATCTTCTCAGTTACTCTGCAAACCCTGGTTATCACTATAGAGCAGAAATTTTTTTACGAATATTTTCAGCCATATCTAACAAACAGCCATAACTGTCGGTCATCACTGTGAAGGAGAATTTTTTCAGAATATTTTCAGTTTTTTTTCCTCCACAGTGACAACCGGCAGTTATTTTATCACCTTCTACTAGACGTACGTCTCTCAACAATGAACAAATAATGTTCGTCCCGACGCTGTCAATGTTGGTAGAATGTCACTATGTGTAAATGTACGAAATATGCAGAGGAGAGTACCAAATTAATAACCTCGAAAGTGATTGGTTTCTTCACGAAGGAGGAGCCAATCACTAGCAGCCAGAACTATTTTCAATGATGATTCGTCACTGCAGGATTATAATTTCTGACAAAAAAAAAGACGAATGTGAAAACAACAATGGGACATCACCTGTGGATGAGTGTTATAGAGTAAAAAAACACTGATACACAAAGGATCCCATAGCTATTTTCAGACTTAAAAGACATACCCAGAAGGCAAAACCTTGTACGAATGCGCTAAAACAAGGTTGATAAAACGTTGTTCTAGTGTCTTTACTGCGGACTATAAACAAGTTTTTACCCACTTGATAATTACGATGCTTACATTAGGGTTGATTTGCACCAGGCGAAAATCTCGCTGCAAAAACCAAAAAGAAGATGCGTGACGTCAAATTTCTTTCAAGCGAATTTTTCGCCTAGTGGTAATTCATATTCACTAAACACTCACGCATGCGTATAATAACATTTTTTTGTAATTATGTTCTAATATATATACTATTTCTTGTAACTATAAATAATATATAAAATCACCAGATACAATAGAAAAGATATATACAAAATATTTGTTTATAATCTAGTGGTTATACTTACAACGTTAAAATATCGATTTAATGTTACGGTTGTTTGACCACGAGTTTCATTTGCTATAATACTGATGACGAAAAACACGTTCAATACCGTTTCAACGACCATTTGATCATATTATACAATTCCCAGTGGGCAAATACTTGTTCAAAGTCCGCAGTAGAGACGCGAAAATAACGTTGTTCTAGCGTTTTTACTGCGGACTTTGAACAAGTTTTTGCCACTGGAGACTAAATAAACGCTACCACTACCATATACACACAAACATTACATGTTTCTGTACCTAAGAGGTATACGTTTAGTAAATGACACGCTTTTTTTTAAAAACAGAAACCTAAATCAGTCAAAAAATTAGAAATCTTTAAAGAAATACACCAGGCTCAAATTAATAAGAGATTTAACCCACAGTGGGCAAAAACCTGTTCAAAGTCCGCAGTAAAAACGCTAGAACAACATTATTCTAACGTCTTTACCGTATACCTTGAACAGGTTTTTGACGACTGGGCAGTTAAGAAATTTAGAGGCTAAATGGTATTAAAAATAAGAAACTCTAAATGCGGATCGTCACTAGGCGAATTCGTTCGCACGAGTTCTAACCGAAGCCATCACATCCTTCGCGTGGCGTTCAAGACTTCCTGTTAACCTTAATATTAAGTACTGAGTCAACAATCTTGTACTCTCTTCTGTAGATTTTATTTTTGAGACGGAAATGATTTGTATACATTAATAGAACATTTGTACTATGTATACACTATATTATATAAGAATGCTACAGCGTTCCTCTTTTGCTATGGTGATTTAATTACATGCTTATAAAACAGAGAATACGCTATAAACATTTGATGTATGCTATATGTATATAGGGTGCATGTATATAGACTACAATATATTGACAATATGTATATAGGCTTTATGTATATAGGCTATATGTATATGATATTGGATATATGCATAAGTAAGCATAGGCTACATTACATACACGATACAATATGCATACTACGCATATACACGATACAATATGTATAGACTATAATATACTTTTAATATTTTAAAGGAACCATGTCTTTTAAAATTGACTTGTTTTCCTATCATCTGTTAGAATTTAAAAATAAAGAAATATTAATTAAAGACACATGAAGAATGCCATAGGAGTATACCTTTTCTTTAAAATAATTCCGTTTCTGCATTAAAATTTTTCCTTATTTTATTTCCCACTATATTTTTTATTCATGCTAACGTCATTAAGTTATTATTAAATTTACAGCATACCATGGCGTAATAAAGTTTTTACTTATACATAAAAAAGTCTGAGTTCCCGACTTTGAACTACTTTGGCGTTCAGTTGATTAAAGATATGGGATCAGGCTGATTAGAATAAAAACGCACAAATCTACTGGTCCTTGTTTTTTCGGTCCTAATGACGTTAATGTTTCGTTAAGGCAAGGAGCATAATGCGCTGTTTCAACCCCATAGTGTGCAACACCCCTCTGACCCCCTTGAAAAATAGAACCCCCCTATAAAGGTCAACTCCCACCTAAAAATTGAAAATTGCCAGCCCCCACCTTTTACATACAAAAAATCTCTTGACTCCCCTCTAAAATAAATTTTTATATGGTCATTAAAGTTTATGGAAGTTGCTAACAAATTAGATTTTTCTCTTAGGTATTAACTGAAACTCATAAAATGTAACAACAATATGTTGCACTCCCCCTCCCTCCCTGAAAAAATACCCCCTAAACGGGTCAATCCCCACCTTAAACCTGCTAATTGCAGCCCTCCTCCTAATCGAAGATTTTTAAAATTTTTAAATAAATTCCGCAGTAAAAACATTATCATTCGACGTTGTTCTAGCGTCTTTGCTGTAGACTTTGAACAAGTTTTGATCCACTGGGTAAATAAAATACTTGTCAAATATATTAACATAACCTAAAATCGTTGTGATTCAATTTCTGTGAAGTCAAGATTCGACGGCGGTCTGGGAACTAAATCATCACCATCAACATCAGTTTCTGATCCTGATGAATCAACTTGCGCATGATTGTTTACAGCTTGGTCTACTAAAAAGCTAACCTCGGCACTAACACCTGACAAACGATTGTTGTCATAGTAACTATTTATACAGTCATCTTCATCCTCCACTAATAGAGAAGGAGAAAGTTGCTCTTTAATTTCATGCTCATTGACGTCATCATGGTAGTGTAGTACTCGAATAGACCTTGATTCTAAGGAGAAAGACCCCTTCTTTTTTCGTAGCCCTGTCAATTGTTGTGAATTTTGTTGTGAATCTTCATCTTCATCAACAACAGGAGAAAGATTACTTATGACTGGCTTTAAATATTTCGTGTTCTTGTTACATCGATTGTTATCCATAACAGTACTATTAAATGCAGCATGACCTGCTGAAGGAATATTTGGTGATTCCGGTACAGCTGTTTTACTAAAGTAAGGACTTCTCCCTGGCGGAGAGTCAACATGTTCATCCAATATAGGGGAATCGTCAAGTATCTCCACAGGAGAACACGGTCGCTTGTTGACTTGGATTCGTTTCGACACTCCTACGTTGCGATTTACTCGAACAGGCGTAACAGGCTCTTCTTTTACCACATTAGTTTCTGTTCGTTTGAAGAATGAACCAATGTTTTTACTTTTTACTTCAGCTTTCTTCTTACCATTTCTTTTAACAATCGATGTATTGCTTTTAGATTTTTGTGTAACTGATGTATTACTTTTATTTTTTTGCGTAACTGATGTATCGCTTTTAATTTTTCTAGTTCCTAGTTGACTGGTGTTATTGTTTCTAGTACTAGTTTCTAATTGCTTCGTTGTTGTAGAACTATTTGATGCCAATACGCTAGTCGAATCTATAGATGTTGTTGGTATTGGCGCCTTATTTACGGGCGAATGATGTACGTAATCTACTGTATTTCTCTGTATTTGGTATGCTAACGTTTCATCATTTTGATCCTCAGAGTCTTCATTAACTTCTACGACATCAAACACGTATTCCTGTGTTTCACCTTCAAATGAAGTCGAGATAGGATTCTCGAACTCTTGTTTTAACTTAGCATTATTTTGCCTCGTTTGGACTTGCTTTATCAGTTTAGTATAATCGTCATCGTATTGCATAGCTAAAATAAATTAAAATGAATTGGATTTCCTTTTATTTGGACTTCATGCACTCTAATTGAAAGCATGGTTGAGAGTTTTTAACCAGCCGTCGTGACGTCGATTTGACGTTGTTTCGACATTTACCTGGCGTCGTATTCCTGCTGAGCATAAACTCAAAACAAAAATTTGCTGTCTACATCGCGTCCATATGCGAGCTGCAGACTACTGATTATCAATCAGATTCCTGGCTAGCTAACGTAAGTTACGCATCTGTCGCAGAATCTCTTTTGTATACAAATAAATTAATAACACGCATGCGATCACACACATTCTTGTTTCTATTTCTCGCACAGAGATCACCATATTTCAAGCGTCGGTCTAGATTACACTACAGTCGAGTACCTTACAGAAACTAACTCACGCACACCACGGGCATTATCGTAGGCTAGCAAGTGTCTCTTTTAAAAATAAAAGAATTTTCATATACCACACTTAATTATATCGGGAGCACTATAGTCATTCGGTAAAATGGTGATTCTGCAAAATAGACATAAAAAACTTGCCGTATGGAACCTCTCTGTTTCTTTTCTCTTCTTTTCTATTTTCTTTTTTAATTTTAGCGTTTCTACTGCAGAGTTTAACCAGCCGCCGTGACGTCGTTTTGACGTTGTTTCGACATTTATCTAACGTCGGATGTCTGCTTGGCAACCAAAGTTGTCATGATCATAATATATTATCACTGATAGTTTAAAAAATGATAACGGAAGAAAAATAAAATTGAACTTACCGTGATTCTTAGGGAACATTTCTTTTTCTTCTGTCGTATGACTACGATCATGCGTATGTGGCTAGTTAACAATAAATAAATAAATAAATGAATAAATAAATAACAAGGAGTTTATGTATAAAGGGAATTGTTTTGTTAACAATCTTTCAATAGACCTATTCCCAAATACTGCACTGCAGTGCACAAAAAGGAAGTTATTGCATTACCTCAGGTTCTACTTTGAGCCGACGCCTCGTTTTCATGTATTTTGTGAATAATCAATTAAGAGTAAATAATCGCTGTGCTCTAAAATCAATCCTCCGCAGTGCTTATTTTTTCGACCACTGCTTTACTCTCATACAAATTATATTTTGAACAACAACAAAAACATTCAGCGGTTAAAAAAACAAGATCTACAAAAAAGAGTGTTTTTGTTACACAAACCAATCACATTCTATGCACAGTATGATAACACTCTTCGCCATAGATATTATGTGATCTTACCACATGTTTAGGTACCACATGTTTTAATAAAGTTTTCTCTTCATCTATAACTCGTTTCGCAACTGAATTTGCTGAAAGACGAAGATAAAATATTTAAAACAACAAACTTAACATCGCCAAAACTATCTGTGAAGGCGGATTTTCACGAATTTTAAATGAAGCCCTTACATTGGTTGAAAGCGACGTCCACTTTCAACCAATGTAATGGCTTCATTTAGAATTCGTATAAACGAATTTGCCTAGTGGAAATCCACCTTAATAGACTCATAGATTGGAATAAAATATCATGGTAAACTTAAAAGTTGATTTCTATATCTTTTTTCGACAGGCTGCTAGTGTATCGTATCAATTTGGGAAAAAGTATTTTTTGCTGACGTCATTTTTAAAATTTCGGAAAAATCAGGGAAAACAGAAATCTTTCTTTTTTGAGATTTATTTATGTAACTTGACTAAGTTCCATGCTATAAGTATCGTCGATGATTATAGGATTTCCTTACGTAAAAATAGGTGGTCTCAGGTTATGACATATATTTTTTGACCCACCGACGTAAACTTTTAATACTATTGCTTTAGTGATTCAGACTTTATAAATAAAAATGTGACAGGGAGGGCGGAATCCGCCCCCAGGTTGAAATAGAGTTAAGGATCACAGCTACTCGTGGTACCCTGCCGGAATTACATGAGTTGTAATGAAGTTTGAAGTCACACGCTCTAATCTTGCTGGTTGCACTCATTATGTTGAATTCCACTGGGCAAAAAAATTCGTTGCGAAATCCAACATTACACATCGTATGACGTCAATTTCTACCATTTCGCCTAGTGGAAATCAACATTTACTTAGGGGTGGTCTTATAATTAGTTTAATAGAATAATACGTGAAAAAAAAGGGCAATACCATACCTAGTGAGCAAAAACTTGTTCAAAGTCCGCAGTAACGACGCTAGAACAATGTTCTTAACGTTGTTCTAGCATCTTTACTGCGGACTTTGAGCAAGTACTTATCCACTAGGTGGAGCTTCTATTTGATTGGTTTGTTTGTTACGATAAACCAATCAATTACGAGCCTGTTGACTCAGTGCTTTATAAATATTAAATTGAAGAGAGAGTTTCTTACGACTAAGAGGTCTTGCTGAATCACATTGCGCATTATATTTCAATACATAATCTTTTATGCGTTTAACAAGTGTCTAAATTAAATAATCAAAGGTATGGTATTGAAAGTAGCCCACCAAACCAAGTGAAAGTTAAACCTAAGCACATAAATATGATTTGCATACACACATTATACAGTGTTTGAAATATGTCTTTATTAAGATAGTAGAGTTTTAGGTCCAATATACAATTAGAACACATTTTTTAAGGTAAAATTATGTCAGGTCACTGTGGAGGAGAGTAGTGAAATTTCATATCAAGGATAAACTCCCAAATTTTTAGGATTCCATGTCCTTATTAAGTTAATAAAGTTTCAGGTCAAATAAACAATTGGAAAACCTTTATCAAGGTAAAATTATATCAAATCACTGCGGAGGAGAGTAGTGAAATTTCATAGCATAGCCTGAAGCAATGCTAAAAAATAACCTATCCACAGTGGATGTGAATTGCATACGCACATTATACTTCATACATCATTACACGTACCATGTATACTATGTATAATAATGTTGGGGACTACAAAATATAAGTACATATAAAACATAATCAGTTTATTAAAAACATGGTTTCTATTAGCAGTGAACTCGTGACATTTAACTATATATACATAACATCTAATAAAAGGTGTTTCTCATCATATGTTGTTAAAATTAAAATTAAAGATAAAAAATATAACAATGCAACAGAAGAATACATTTCCTTATATTAATTTCATTAATAAAGTGCTTCACATTATTTATTTCAAAATCAAAATTGAGACTTCAATTCTTGAAGTACCACTTATCATCATGTTAAGTTAAGAATGAACATGCCAAATTTCAGGTTGGTACCATGTCTTTTCGGTCTATTAGACCAAAAACGCAATTTGGACTCTTTTCGCGAAAAACTTGGACCCGAGAGGACGAAATCAAAACATTTGTGGCGGGTCCTTATGAAATATCGCTTCAAATGTTGGTAAATTACAAAATGGTAGCACTTCTGAAACATGGTCTAATGAAAAAAGCGGGTTGCTGCTGCTGCTGCCACAAAGTGATAGTAATAACCAAACCAAACATTGCTTAGCATGCTAAAACTGAATTTTTACAAAAGTTTCATTAATTTATTAGAGGATATCATATAAAGAAGGGTATCCGTTCTTAGAGCACTTATTTATAATACAATCCACAAAATAACTTTCTTTCTTCATCATGTTATTTTTACTCCAGAGCTTCCAAAACTCTCCAAATTATTAGAAAAAAAGAAAGCATATGTTTGCAGGAGAAATATTATTAGAATATTGTCAACACTTACATTTCTGTTCCCTTTACTCAATAATCCATATGATTTAGCCTTTGATCGTAATTGTTTCTCGCTTAATGCATCTAAACATAACTTTGGTAAAGGCGCCATAATACGAGAAGAAGATGAAACTCTATAAAAACAATAGATTGATATATTTATAAATTTCTACGATAGAGGATCGGGGGGAAAGGTGTAATATAAGATAGATAATCAGTGGAAGTGAATGGGGAGAAGAGGATGACACTGACAGAATCTTTTTAGATTTTAAATAAGAAATATAGTTATTGCATGTCATTTAAAAAATGTACTTTTTTGTTAACTCATGCGTATTGTCATGTTTTTCTCGACTCGCTAAGAGCACAGATAATTAAACAATTTTTTTTCTTCTTATTTTGAGCATCATTTTGAGTGCAATTTTCAGCTTCAAAGCAAAGCAAAAAACACTCCTCCACAGGTGGTGTACAACAGTTATTGTGAGGGAGTGCCTGCTCATCAAAAATCTCTGATGTTAAATTCTTAAAAGCTTTGCAAAAAATTAGATATTATGTCTCCATGCAAATTGATAAACTTGAGAAAGATTCGAAAACTATCATTACATTAAAAACCTGCAAACGTCACAATAGCAAAAACCATCAAGCTAAAAAAATAAACCTAGTAAAAATTAGTTCTTTGTAAGGCCTGAAATTATTTTACTACTCGCCAACATATAAAAATGTTTATTCCGATTATTATGGACTTACATCAGATCGTTAGCTGTTTCTCTTTGTGAACTATATGACGTTTGGTTTTCTTTTGAGCTAGAAAAAAAGATTCGAATAAAGAGAAGCAAGCGGTAGGAGCAGTATGTATCTATTGTATCTTTAGAATTTAAGGAGGGTGAATCATACCTTCAGTTCTGGAAATTCAGGTTGGCATTCCCCTGTGGATGAGCATTTCCAAAGATGCTACTCCACAGAGAAATGCCGACCTGAATTTCCAGGCCTGTACCTTTGTTAATAATACAAAAAGAAGTTCAGCAGAGACATAAAATATATTAAGAGTCAGTCTGCACAATGCGGGTTGCGCTATATTTGATGAATAAAACTACAACACGGTGGTGTTCTGTAGGTATTGCAAAAGACTTCAAAATATGCATACACAGTCTGTATCCATACCAATATTCGTCAGTCTTTGATATTATGCCTATGTTCAGAAATTTAACTTTGAACAGTTCAGCCAATAAATTTTAAATTCATCACTTTCCTAAAAAGTCCAATTCTCATCCACATGAAAAGTAAATTAATAAACTATTTCCATGGATGCTCAAAAACACTAAGAAAATAAAGGTAAATAAAATAGGCCTATTTCTTATTGCTACGTTCTTACAAATTATCACAAGTTAAGTGCGCAAATTTAAAAATGAGAAAACATATAAGGCATAAAAATTTAAATCATAATATTAATCAATTAATGTATATTTTCTCTTGCATATACATGTATGTGTCATTTAAATATAGTTGTTACTTAGACTTGTCGCTGAATATCACTTTTTAGCTGATAAGACTCTTGTTGTAACACCCATATTTTTTGGTAACAATAGGGGGTGGCTAACTTTCCAGAGAGCCAGGGGTTGGTCGACACTATGGGGGAAATGGTCTTTATTTGCCTGCGGGGGAGTTAATTTTCCTGAGGGAAGGGTTTGCTTGGGGGGTAGTGTGGGTTGGAGGACACTGTGGGTTGGTTGATTGTCTTTGAAAAAGACCGATACCCAAAATTCATTGTTCAAAATAAGAGGAAATCATCAATGTGTAGGAGTGATTTTTGAGCATAGCTTCAGGCTAGAAAGTCTGAAGCAATGCTCAAAAATCCCTCCTCCACAGTGATGATTTCCTCTTGAAATTGCAAGATAGTTAACTAACCTGCTAGCATCATTTATCTCATTGCAGCTTAGTTCATCTGTCTTTCTTTTTTTAGATACCAGGCTAGAATTACTTGATGTTAAAGAAAATGCAGGAGAGGTTTTACGTTTCGGTCTAGAAATAATCGATACAAAGATTTGATATGTGAATTAAAAATAAAATAATGAACCAGTGGGCAAGAACTTATTCAAAATCTGCAGTAAATATTCTAGAACAACAATATTTACCATCTTTACTGCAGACTTTGAACAAGTTTTTGTCCACTGGGAAGAAGGTTAGACATTAGGGAAAGCAGCTCCAGTACCCCACCTAGCTATGAATGCCCTTTATGTAAAAATATTATTTCATAAGCTCAATAGTTGTAAACAGAATGCTAAATGCATTGCAGTGCTCAAAATTAGAATGAATGTTTACTGTGGAGGAGTGGTTTTTAAGTAAGATCACTCCTCCACAGTGATAATTTGCTCTTATTTTGCAGGCTACAAAGCACTGCATTAGATGTAATTTTGCATGTGAAAGAAGTACTAAAGAACTGGCCATCTCTTTCTATGATTCCTCCTTAGTTTCGATATGACCCCCTTGAGTAAACTACTATATTTTCTGATGCACTATTTTTCTATAAATGTACTAACGTAAATGATCAATTAAACACACCTGATCAATTAAATGCCCCTGTTGAATAAATGCAACCCCTTCCCCAAAAAGTTGAGTCTTATAAACCCCCTGTCGAATAAATGCATCACAAAAATTTTGATATTTTAATAAACGACCTTTCCTATCTTCTCTGATGATGAGGAGATGTAAATATAATATGAAAATTTGGATAATTATAAAAAACGTCTACAATGTTATTTAAGCACCCCTGTCAAATGAGCAATTGATCCAGTCCAGTTGATTTGAATATGTCCTAGACACAATAGAACAGTAGGATGTGATAACTGGCTTATATTTGGAATTTTATGGTACCTTGTCCTCCAGCAAGGTTTTGAACAAAATATGAATTTCTACCTCACACTACGCAATGAGGAGGGTATGATGGAATCAATTTCATGTATTTACCTGGTTTCCATTATATATCTTGCATTAACCCTATTTCTACTGGGCTTTTTAGGGTTCTGAGAATCTGGGTGGGCACATTGCGCCCCCCTTCCATAACTTTTGATAGAACTATGTTGCAGTCTTGAAACTTTCCAGGAAGTTGGATCAACCCATAACAAACATTTTTGCATAATTTTTTTAGTGACGACATCATTTTTTATGATGACCTCATCAAGGAAAAACAGGTAGGCAAAAATTTATTTTTTTATTTTTTAAGCAAAAATAAGAAAAAATATTTTTTACCACCTGTTAAAAAATTGGTTACTAAGGGAAAATTATCCCTAGTTACCTAATTTTTTTTTTCAAAATGATCCTAGATAAATTATAGGAAAAGTCCAAAAATATCTAGTCATATAAGCCATTCACTCAAAAGTTATGAAAAAAGTATGCCAGGGGGGGTACAATGGGCCCCCCCCCCCCCCCCGGTAGTAATAGGGTCTTATTTATACAAATATCAAATAAATAAAAACTGGTAATGTTTAGTGTTGTCAAGAAAGTAAATTCACAGCATGAAACAATAAACCTAGAGTTTATTTTGTCACCATTGAAATTGTCAACATTTATGACTTTTTAGACCAGCAAACGTGAAGAACTTGCAATTCATTGGTTTCTTCAGTACAAAGAAAAAACCAATAAATTGCAAAATCGTTAATTCAGCACTCTTCCCCTGGGAACGAAGACTACTCCAATGCAGTAAGGGTTCACATTTTTATTTGATTGCAAAAAAGCTCCCTTGAAAGTAGATGAAGGTTAAAAGTAATTCTGTTTTGAGAAAAGCTTGAATAAAATGAGTAAAAGTATTTTAACAATAAGTACATAGTTTTGATTGATATATATATATATATATATATGTATTACAAACAGAAAGTAGAAATTTGATACATAACATCTCATAATCTTATAATGTAATATACTGTTATTAATAACTGTTTAGATGTTTTATTTCTATACTGATACCAAAATAAAATAGGATGAATTCAATAGCCACAATAACCTTAAATATAGATGGCTGAAGAGATTTAAATAAAGCCTTAAGAGAAGTAAATTTAGTCACCACAAAGATTTATAAGTCAGATCAGAAGGTATTATAATAAACACAGAACTTGGTTATTTTGAAAGTTATTTAAATGTCCATTACAGGTATCAAGTTTTGTTTTGTTTCTAGTTAAAACATGGTTGAAACAAATAATCACTGTAGAAGAGTGATTTTTGATCATAGCTTCAGACTGCAAAGCCTGAAGATATGATAGCTTCAGGCTACAAAACCTGAAGATAATGCTCCAAAACCCTGTTTAATTAAATCATGTTTAAAAGTGGGTTTACACTTGGTGAAACATTTCGTGCAAAAGCCAAAAGAAGACATGCCATTGGTAGAAATTGACATCACACACCACACAACATTTGGAATGTTTTCTTTTGACTTTTACGCAATATTTTTGCCTAGTATAAATCCACCTAACGTCTAATTATATTATGTTTAGAATTTATTTTAGTGTGAATCAGGCCTTACAGTTTGTCTAATCGTACTAACAATAAGTCTACAATTCAGGGCGAGTCAGCAGAATTCAGATCAAAAGTCAATTATCTTTTGAAGAAACAGAGACAAACCAACATGGTTCTTCACTGAGGAAACTAGAGCTGAGGCTCCAATGTCATTCAAATTACTAACTAAGATCATACTTTGACAAAACATACATGCGCTAAGATGACTCTACTACTAGACACTACTACTAGTGTTGTTTTTAAATTTTTTCCTGATGCAAGTCACAAAAATAAATGTTGTAACTTTGGTTGAACGAAGTGAGTTAGAAATTAAGCATCATGATGTTATTAACTCTTATTTCGACCAATATTTTCTTTTGAATTGACAGCATGTTTAAGTATAATTGACTTTATATTAACGGGTAGCCTTTAATCATATAAAGGCCAGGCCTTTTGGTACTACTATGAAGGCTGGGGATGGGAGAGGAGGATATTTATCTCAAAAACTACTAATGCTAGAAGCATAATAAAACTCCTAGCAAAATATTCTCTGCCACAAGTACTTTTTATTTCTACCATTTTTGTGATATTAATCACATGACTTTTTTGCTGACATCAGCAAATTTTTTAAAAATTTGTGTATTTTTGCAATCAGTATCTACATTTAAGGAGCCATAACTTTTGATTGGGAAAATATTTTTTAATTCTGTTTTCAGATTCTGAATGACAATTCTCATAATAGGGCTAAAATAAATTTAATGAAAAATGACATCATCAGCCAGTATGGGGCGCCAAATTTATCAAAATGCATTTCAAAGTTAGCCTCAAAACTATTTACGTCAGCAAATTTCTTCCATGATGATAAACGGCTAAAGTTTCACTGTCATATCATTATCCAATTAAAAGTTATGACATAATTGTTTTCTGAGATTTTCAGATTTTATCGATTCTGAGTTGCTAAAAAAAGTTTGGATGGGGGATGGGGGCATTTTTGCTCGACCCCTCACAGCCATTAAAGCAAGTTTAAGCCTAATAGACTTTATATTAACTGGTAGCCACATTGAACTGAAAGTATAAAGGATACAGGAATTATCAATGTTTAATCTGTATTTTAAGACCTCAGTTTGAAAATAAATGAGTACACCGTTTTCTATAAAAGCATGATGCATAAGCATGAAAAAGCTGCAAACTTTAAATTTAAGCATTATGTAAGCACAAACCACCCCTGGGAAAGATAAATATAAACTTTATCAAAGAGCTATTTTTTTAATCAAAACGAAATGACTTCAAAACGATGCAAAGTTTCGCTTCCCTTGTATGTCTGAACTTGCAAACACCCAGCAAGATATGTGATCAGGATAAGAATTTGATGTCATTCACTACAAGAAATTTCTTACGTGACTATAACCGTGAATATAACTTGTTCAACTACATTGTACGTTTTGTGCGATAAGTTATTATGCATATTTTAAACATGAAAATAGGCTAAAATATAGGGACCTTTTATAGTTGCTATCGGTGAGAAACAGATAGGGCAACAAAGGACAACGACACATCGCACTGAGACTTCTCTCTACATAGTACTGTACCGGGTCAGGAGTCAAAGTATTAGCTAGGATGAACAGGTTGGCTAAGAACAAAATATTTGTCTCTGATATCCCATCAGTAAATTGATTCCCTCCCCACCCCCCCCCACG
>JAULBZ010003437.1:0-16420 GCA_032360805.1 Neoturris breviconis
TGAAGGAGTGGTGCTCAAAATCCCTCCTCCACAGTGATTATTTACACTTATTTCAAACATATTTAAACTAATACTAATATAGTTTACAGCTAAAAATACTACTCCACAGGCTTGAATACTGTCGAAGACGATTCGACAATACAATATACAGCGTGTGAAATAAGAGCAAATAATCACTGTGAAGGAGTGGTGCTCAAAATCCCTCCTCCACAGTGATTATTTACACTTATTTCAAACATATTTAAACTAATACTAACCTCCCATGGCATATCGTCTCTGAACAACGAACTGGTAAGTTCAACAGATAATCGTTTCTTGTAATCTTGACTTTTGTCTTCTGACATACGAAACAATACAGCCGCCGCATATGCAGCAATACCTTCGTTACGCGAGTGAAGTAATTCCGTTAATATGGTAGTGGCACCTTCTCGTTCGATCGAATCAGCACCATCCTTATCTTGAGCAAGTTCACATAATACACCAGCAGCAACTCGAACGACATTTTCAATCTCTGAGTACAACAACTATAAATAGGACACATAGAGTAAAATGCAATTTTTGCAAGAATCAAAAGGCGGATCTCCACTAGGCGAATTCGTTGGCTCGATTTCGTCACCGTCACTTTCAACCAATGTAATGGCTTCATTTAGAACTTGTGCGAATAAATTCACCTAGTGGATCTGCCTAAAGACCAGAAACACCCAATGAATTAAAAGCTTTTTTATAGAACACCCTTTGTCGTTTCATTTCTGTATAATCAGTCAAAGTTATTCGTATATAACCAGTAGGTTTGTGACATCCTGACTGTCGGACATCACCTATGTGGAGGAGCGTTTTTTTGAGTATCTGCAAAGCTTAAAACTACGCTCAACCATTCCTCCACAGGTAATGTCTGGCAGTTATATTCAGGAAAACCTATTATATACCTTCAGGATTATTAGCAAAAAATTCTGATTTCACTATTTCATTAGTATTAGGAGGAAGATTATGATCACTTTGTAATCTGAAGTTAGCATAAAATTCTGCGCAGTGATTATTTTTACTCCTATTTCGAGTACTCCTAATTGTAGGTGTCTAAATAGCAGGAGGGGTCTGCATAAAATCCGAAAATCCCTAAAAAAGGTGACGTTTTTTTAGGTCAAACCCTTATAAAACCTGTTCCTAATAAATGGGTTGTGTTGTTTACCAAAACAGGAATTTACAATTAGGCAAGGAAGAGTGCTATAAACAGTGGTTAAAATAAGAGCGAATAATCACTATGGCTCTCCTCCACAGTGATTATTTGCTCTTATTTCTACCAATCTAAAGCTGGCTAAAATTACTCCTCCAGTTTCACAGATGTAGCCTGAAGTTATGCTCCAAAATCACTCCTCCACAGAGATAACTAGCTCTTACTTGTACAAATGTTGGTATACAGTTTAAATCACGAATAATAGATCGATTTTGTGATTCACGAGCCAAAATATGCAATGCACCAACTGTTCCCTCAACGATTTCTTCCATTCTTACGCCATCAATCATACTTGATGCTCCTGGTCCACGGCGTTGAATATCTATATCAGTAAAATAGAGGTACTATATTATATATATTATGTGCAGCAGAAGAAATTGAAAACAATGATATTTCCTAGGTGGAAACCTAGGAGCCGACAGTTCAAAGCGACTAACATTACCATATAGCATTTGAAATAAGATCAAATAATCACTGCAGATGAGTTATTTTTGAGCATAACTTCAGACAAAAATTACTCCTCCAAAGTGATAATTCGTTTCCTATGTTTACCTTGATAAGATTTCATTAACAACTGAACAAGTCTTGGTAAACCACCTTGATCACGAATTGGTGTATGATTACCCGGACACAATGCAAGATTGCGAACCAATCCAATTACAGCTTTGATTAAAGGCCATCGAGATGGAGGGTTTAATAACTTAACTAATACTGGTATTCCATAGTGTAAACGGACACCATTTTCTGCATGTTCAGCATCTGGATGTCGGCTTGTAAGATGGCGTAATGCACAGACAGCTGGCTCTGTAATTTCTTCACGGTCACCAGCTTGTGTTATGGTTCGAACAAGAGCTTCGATTCCACCAACTTGGCAAACAACTTGCTGCAAAATATAACAAAAGAATATAAGTAAATCAGAATATGTATCTGCAGGAGTTGAAATAACTGCTGGTCATCACTGTGGAGAAGAGATTTTTCAGAATATTTTCAGCCAAGAAGTATACTTTTTCTCTAAATAAAACACGAAGGCAATCCCTTTAAAAACTATTTAGATACTTTCTACAGATCAAGACTTTATGACTACGATTTTTTGTATGTTGCTACTGAACAGGTTGAATTTCGGAACTCAGTCTTCTAGTTAATTTTAAAACTGCTTGGACAAAACAATCTTTAAATTTTTGTATAATTTGGTTTGCTCAGAAAAAACCCAGATAGTTCGTAAACAGTTTGCACAAGATTATCGGTTTACAAGCTTCAGGGTATTTGTCAGAAAGAAAGAAAATGTGTTTAACATGAATTGGGAAATAGCCTTAAACAGCGACTGACAAAATTCGTGAAGTTAAATATTACTCAGGAAGTAACTCCACACATATAATTCAAGTCAACAAATACAGAAGACGAACCTTGTTTCTTGGGTTATTGCATGTAAGATTTGATAGGATACCAGCTGCACATGTAACAACGTTGATGTCATTTGATGCAAGAATCTGAACTAAAATTTGTAATAAACCTTCCAATCCTTCTTGTTTGGTTGCAACATCAGATAGGTTTCGAAGAGTCCATAAACAATTCTGCACCAGTCTAGTACTTTGGTGTGATAAATGGGTAGCAAGAGCTTGCATGCCACCAGCCTGAATAAGAACAACACTAATGAAACATTAAGTCTCCAAATAACTCTCAGACATCACCAGGGGATGTGCAGTGTTTGAAATAAGAACAAATAATTACTGTGGAGTGATTTTTGAGCATTGCTTCAGGCTAGCAAGGCTGAAGTAATGTTCAAAAATCCCTCCACCACAATGATTATTTAATCTTATTTCGAAAACTTTATTGGATTTTTTTTAACTGAAAGTTTTTCCGTCTGAAATTTAGGTCTGTCCGAAAATGTTTCCACTGAAAGTTTTCAGGTGGTTGTCTTTATGTAGAAAGAGTATAAATATGGCTTCTAATGATTTTTTGAAATTTTTATACACAAAAGTAAATAGTTAGACTATACAAATAACACTATCATACGAAAAACCTATGTTTGTTTGAATAAAAGTATTTTTTAAGAACTAAATAATTTTTTACTTTATTTCTACTGAAAATTTTGTACTTTATGTATGCTGTGTGAGAACTCTGAGATGACGAAAGTATAAACAATGCTTGCTATAATGATGGGGTTTGAGATAAGTATTGGATTGTGCAGAATTTAGTTAATAAACACATATGCAGTAAAGAAAATTAATATTCCTTAGGAACTAACTCTAAATTATTTAAGAAGCTAATAATAAATTTGGTTAAAAAAAAACTGCAATCAACAATGTAATGTCAATGAGCTTGTAATTAATTAGGTTCTTCGGCACAAAGAAATCAATCAATTGAACCAGCAGCAAATGCGCACTTAAGAGGAGTGATTATTGAGCATAGCAAGCTATGCTAAAAAACCTCCTCTAAAGTGATTGTTTGCTCTTTTAACCACTGCGAATGATCTCTTTACCTCAACTATTGCAGGTTTGTTACTTGAACAAACTGATAAAACTTTCAAGACACGACAAGTTGTATAGAGTAACTTTTCATATGTATAACTACGCATGATTCGAACAAGCTCTGCGGGTCCACCAGATGCAAGAATGATTAATTTTGATTCTTGGTTTCCATAAGCCAATATTTGTAAACAATCTTAGAAATAACAGAGAAATTATAAGAGTCGAACTGTTTAAGTTGCATTCAGAAAATACTCAACTGGAATATTTAGAAAAATCTTTCCTCCACAGTAATGACCAGCAGTTATTTTTATCCCAGCACAAAAAAATGTTGTGATATAAACCCTATTCAGTATGGGGGGACACAAAGTGTCCGCCTGCCATACTTTTTATAATAACTTCTGAACAAATGGCTATTATGACTATGATATTTTGGGACTTTTCATATAATCTATCAGTGATCAATTTGAAGAAAATGTTTTTGACAACTAGGGATAATTTTCCCTTAGCAACCAGACTGCTTAAAAAAACATTTTGGTATAGTTTTTGAGAAAAAAAAATTTGCCGAAGAGGAATTATTGTATTGGTATTATAACTAACTTTCTGGAAAATTTCAGCACTATAGCATGTTCCCATCAAAAGTTCTGGAGGGCGGGCACTTTGAGACGGCCCCTATCCATTTAGAGCCCAAAAAAGCCCATACTGAATAGAGTATAGAAGGGTGAAGACTGATTGCTAGATATTGAGCTATGTTCAAAATCCACACATCAATAGTGATTTTCCATATAATCACTGTAAAGTAGCAATTTTCAGCATAGCTTCAGGCTTTCTACACTGGTACTAAGAAGTAAGTTAACATACCAGTTACAATAGCTAAGAATTTGACATTTGTTTTATGCAACAATGCAATCATCTTCTGCAAGCCACCTGCTAGCCGTACTGCCATTTTTGCTCCTTCTTGGTGCAACAACAAGTTGTGCAGTGTTGTAATAGCATAGAAAACAACAGCTTCGACACGATGACCTAACAATCGAACTAATGCCGGAATACCTCCACTCTTAAATATTGCCATCAATCCTTGTCTATAATATTAGATAAACAAAAATAATGTTCAAGAAGCTTTTGATTTAAATTAATTTACAATATCTAAGAATTTACAATATCCCTCCTCCACAATGATTATTTATTCTAATTTGGAGCGGTGAGAATAGAATAGTGTAGTGACTGCTCGTAATTTAAATTCACCAAATAAACCATCATTCAGCACAATACATGAGGATTAAATACCACGGTACTATAGGCAAGGAGTATAATACCCAATGTTAATAAAAGCTCATGAGTAGTATATTTATCTTTCTTATTATTATACTGAAAGCCATAGATATTTCTTAATTCCTTTAAAAATCTTTCTGTGTTGTGGTCAAAACAAGAGCAGATAATCTCTGTGAAGGAGTGATTTTTAGCATAGCTTCGAGCTAAAAAGCCTGAAGCTATGTTAAAAAATATGTCCTCCGCAGTGATTATTTGCTCCTATTTGCTGCTGTGGAACAAGTAAATAGAAAGCAAAAAAGGGGTTAAATTAATTCTCTCAAACTCAGTTGCAAAGCTGAAAACTGTACTCAAAAAACACTCCCCACAGATGATGTCCCACCGTTATCTTTAGGCTTGCAAACTAATTGAAAATATTCTACAGTATTCCAGTGATGACTGGTGGCAGGCAGTTATTTTAACATCTGTAACAAACCTGTGGTGTGACATATTATGCAATGCACCAACTGCACATCGTACTGTTTCAGCATCATTTGCACTTGTTACTACTCTTACTAAAGCAGCCACCATATTCATGTTATTCATAACAGCATGACAACTGGCTTCTTTCTTAGATAGCTGATTAACCATTGTAGCAGCTTGCTGTACAGTATGTGGATCACCTTCATGAAGAAGACGGATTAATTCAGGAATAGCTCGATTTGCTAAATCAGCATCATCTTGATAATTAATAAGATCAACAACTGCATTTTTCAACATTTGCGACGGTTCGGCTAACCTTTGTACAGCGGTTGGATTACCAGGATCCATTTGTGTTTGAGGGATATCCATACCTTGATCCATTGTTTCAGGGAACATAGCAGCTCTCACACGATGGCTACAAAAAATTCACATTATTTTAAGCACGTGCACTTCGATATAATGCATTTGAGAATGAAATAAAGTACTGTTCAGATGCCATCCTGCAGGGAATTACAGCAACTTATTAATATATATATAATATATTAAATATATTATATATATTAAGAAATAATATAAAATAAGAATATTTAGCATATGGAAAGGAAGAGTGTACTGTCAATAAATTTTTCTTTGTTTCTTTGTTGCAACTATCTTACCTTCTAGTCGTATTGAATTGGTCATTCATTGCAGTGTCGATATTTTCACCACTGAAATTTTGCTCCCATTCAAACTGTTGTTGCTGTTGGAATGAATGATGAGAAGCTACATCATCATCAAAATCACCCTTAATTGATCCAGCTGCAGTCTGAATACCAGAATCAATATTGTAGCCCTGATTCCACATTGCAGTTTGATTCATTTTATTCATGTCTAAAAAAATATTTCCATATTTCAATTATAGATTGGGAAAGTATGGCACAGTCTGCACATGGAGGATATAAGGCATTGCAGATAAATAAGTGCTAAATAAAGGGACATCGATTCAACAAATCAAGCCTCAAGATAACAGTCAGACATCACCTGAGGAGGAGTGTTTTTTAGTACAGTACTATCTTTTAAAAAGGGTGAATGCAAAATATTTTGAGCGATAATACCATTCGCCAACTTCTTTAAGCAAAACCAACATACATTTTAGTAAAAACAAGCCTCAAGATAACAGTTGGACATCACCTGTGGTAGAGTGGCTTTTGAGTATAGTTTTCAGCTAACACTCTGCCACAGGTGACGTCCAACCAATATCTTTAGGCTTTAGGTAAAATGAAATCAATTTATGAAAAAAGTCAATCTATTCGAACTTAGTCGACTCGGTACTTAGCTCTTAACATCAATGTTAAATGACAGCTAGTTAAATTATATCTATATATAACATACCTTGCTGTTGCTGCATCCCAAAGTCCATTCCCTGTCTTTGCATTCGCATTTGATTTAACTGATTATCAATAGCTCGGATCTCATTCTGAATCTGCTGCCTATGTAATAAATATACGAAACATTCAGTGATAGAAATAAAGAGTAAATAATCACTGTTGAGTCTAAAGCTACCCTCAAAAATCACTCCCCCACAATGATTATTTATTCTTATTTCAATCACTGGAACACCAGTGAATATTCTTCACAGATACTTCATGATTATACCATTGATTATAAAATTATTATTCCCTTCCTGTCATTGCAAACCTCAGTTTCTGGTTGTCCAGTTGACAAATATTTGCAGTTATTTTGAGGCTTCCATTGCATTAAAAATGTTGATTTTACAACCCCAACCATGTAACCATTGTAAAAACCAGCCTCGAGATAACGGTTGGCCGTCACCTGTGGTAGAGTGCCTTTTGAGCACAGTTTTCAGCTTAAGCAAAAAAATATATATATCAGCAAAAAATGACAAAATTCAACAAAAATGAATCAGTGTAGAAGTGTGTTAGGTCAATGAGCTTGCAATGGATTGATTTCTTCGGTACGAAGAAACCAATCCATTGCAAGATCATTGACTCAGTGCTCTCCTCAATTGATTTTATTTTTGAGACGGTCCCCAACAAACTCACCTATTGGGTTGGTTACTTTCAAACATCATTACTAATTTTTGTCGACGATCCTCAAGCATTCGCATATCCTATAAAAAGAAAGAGGGTATCAAACAGAGTCAAGTGCTAATGTAGAGGAAAGACTTGCAATGAAAGGTGCTAAGTCATTGATCTTGATACTGATTCGATTCTTTGTCAAAGAAGCCAATCAAAATCATAATTTTTGACTAGGTCCTGCTAAAAGTTACATTGATTTTAATCCTTCTAGCTAAAAGGGACTCATATCTCAACTCCCTCCACACATTTATTCTTATTTTAAGCGCTGGGTGTTATATATCAGGATTATCAAATCGGTAATATTTGGGGCTGGAATTCAAGTCCAGCCCAGAAAAGTGGCATGCCTGGCACACTGCTGCTAGCTCACATGTTCCAGAGCCTCAGAGCTGTTTGGGTTGTTGAGTTGGGTTGTTGCAAGCCAAATACGATGCAACCGTCTTAGATGGTTTGGCCATCTTGAAAGGATGGAAGAGAATGCATGGCCTAGCTCAATGCACTATTTCGCTGTTGAGGGGCATGTAGTGAGGGGTGGTTAGAAGAAGAGATGGATTCACAACATCAATCATTATCTATATGATCTACACTTAAATGCTGACAGCGCTAAAGAAAAAGAATCCAACCATCTCAGCATGATATCGTCCAACCCCCAAACATGGGGAACAACGGACGTTAAACCGAAGAGTAAGAGTAAGTAACCTATGAGATTGATTGTGTCACATGTAAAGGACAAAAGTTCTCCCTCTCCTGGAGTTTGGAATGATTAAAAAAATTGTCTGTAAGATGTCGGTGCTCAAAATAATTATCACTGCAGGGCTTGAAATAACAGCCAGTCATCACTATGGAGGAGAGATTTTTCAGAATATTTTTAGCTAAATTGGCTAATCCACAGTAATTGTCGGCTGTTATTTCAAGCCCTTCACTGCAGTGTTTAAAATAAAGAGTAAATAATCACTATGGAATAGAGCCGTTTGAGCATTGAGCATTGCTTTCTAGCCTGAAGGAATGTTCAAATATTTGACTCATCTACAGTGACGTATTTGCTCTTACTGCATTCTGAACCAAGCCTCAAGATAACAGTCGGACATCATCCATGAAGGAGTGTTTTTGAGTACAATTTAAAACACTCCTCTACAGGTCATGTCTGACCGTTATTTTGAGGCTTGTGAACACTGCACTGTGAAGAATGAATTTCTGAGCATATACAGCTGAATGCAAACTAATGCAGCGGTCAAAATAAGAGTAAATAATCACTGTGGAGGTATTTTGTGTCTTCACTCAACTCCTCCACAGTGTTTAGTATAACACATACCCTATCAGCACTTTGATCATAAGGCTGATACTGATACTTCATGCGAGCTATGGAATAAGAACAAGAGAAAATATTCAATTGTCTGCACTCATTATTTAATCATATATAGGAGCTACTTAATAAGTAGTAATAAAGTAATTATAATATACATTAAGCGGCACTGTACAAGCCGGAAATAAAACAGTTCTATAAATAGCAAATTATTTAAATCCTTGAAAGAAAATAATTAAATGTTGTCGTAAAGAAGAAAAATCAATATGTTGTCTACTACAACAATAGGTATGACACGGTTTCAAATTAAGATCACTTCCTGTTATCCATTAAACCTCTGAGAACTTCCAAATTGTTTTCGAAAGTGTTGCCAAAATAAATTACTGCAATTTAGTATGTCTCTAAATTTAGGAACTGTCTCCAAGCTATTTAAATTAAAACTAGCAATCAGTTGGTTTTTTGATTATTAAACCAATCACAGGCTTGGGAGTCCAATTTTAAAAAAAAACGGATAAAAAAAGCACAAAAACAGATCTTACTCCCTAAAATCTGACGAAATGGTTAACAAACAGGTCTTGCTTTTTTGCTGCATATATTTACAGGTCTAATGGTGGTGACAATTAGGGCTGGGCGGCTGGATGACTGAGAACTGTAAGAGCCCCTCAGCAGTCCCCGAAAAAATGTGGTATTTTATACCTTCTGGATGCCTGGAAACTGCACACTGAATACGTTTCGCGCAAGACGGAATAAATTTACATTTACAATATTTAGTTTAGTGACTCCCACAGGGTGGCACCTATAACAGATGAACTTAGCTTGCTTAGCTTGGGAATATACACATATTCTCAGTATAAGTCTCGCTTCTCTCCTGTTTTACAAAAACATGATCAAAAAATTAAACCAATCATCTGCAATGTACAAACTCCTGGAATTTCACAATTACTGCAAATTAAACGATTGAGTGTGGCTGAGAAGTTGGATCTACAAATTTATGTAAGAGTACACCACAGTTTATTCAGAAGAAAACATGTGTTTCATACTTATATAAAGAATGTTGTCCTTAAGTCTTAAAAAATATGTGCTATTACTTATGGAGGAGTGTTTTTCGAGTATAGTTTTCAGCTGTCCAACTGAAAAATATACTCAAAACACTCATCCACAGGTTTGTCTAACAGTTATTATTTATTTACAGGCACACCCTTATAAACCAAATCTTTACTTACCAGCAGGATCATCAATTAACGCCATGATCAGTATCTAAACCTAAATGAAAAGGATACATTAATTTTAATGTTTTTTATCAATATTTTTCATTTCCTGGCAGTAATAATTGGAACTACGCAAGAATATAAGTTCAATTAATTTTACAGGCAAGAAATGAAAAATAACTGGACAGAAATTTCCAATTTTAGAACATTCAAAAGGCTGTTGTTAAATATATAACATAATTACATTACTTTTACACAAAATAAGATACAGTATGTTACTGATTGCATCAGTGGAGTTCTCTATTCGATTCGCTTGGACAAGAATATACGCAACCTACACATCACCCAGTAATGTTTTATCATCAACCTGTAATTTCCCAAGACACGTCATAATATAGTGATGTCATATTAACGTACAATACACAGTGTACAGTATTTAACTTGCAAAATCTTTATGACTGAATGGAAATTATCAAGCATGTGAAGAAGAAATGGGTACTGTGTGATAATAACAAACTGAAATTATTTTCTAATCTATATATTTCTATTTTTCTTTGATCTATATACTATATATATATATTCAAATCCCCGAAACAGCCGAATATAACTTGATATTTGATGTAAATTTCCTTGCCAAATGTTTATACTGTAATAACAGAACTCGGGAAAAGCTAGCCTACATGAATAGACATCACACGCACACTGATGTTCAAACAAATACAGATAAAAAATAAAAAAATTGACAAAGCTGATTGGTTTAATTCTTTGTTTATGATTTTGCGGACCGAGAGAGAAGCGAGACTGAGAACAGAAAATATGACATTTGTGCTAAACAAGTGAAGGTCTATATTGTAGGCCAGGGAAAAGCAATACTGTAATTTATTGTTTTGAATTTTTATGCCAGTCAGTCCAGGCTGAAACCGAAATCTCATTTTTCACTTCTTCATCTCATTTTTCACTACTGTATTTGATGACATAGTACAAGAAAAATGTATTTGTGTTGATAGTACAGGTGTATCTATTATAAAATATAATGTAGTATATTTTTAAAATATAAAGTATACTGTACATAAGCAAGATATAAAATAAATCATATTACCCTTATAAATCAATATGAATCAAGCAAAAATTAATATATCAAATCCTGCTAACTGAATCTTTTTTCAGAACATGAATAAGGATTTAGATTTAATATTTAAACAGCAGATATCCATGCGTTCTTTCAGTATTCAGGAAATATTTCTTATAAATTCAGAAGATATGAATCAGAAAATAATAATGAATATGGCAACCCATGAATGATGTACGTACTGAGTTGCCCTCCTAAAAATTTAAAGATGGTTTCTCGCTATAAACATTTTATAACTTTTATAAACATTATATCTGATGTGATTATGAAGGCCATGCAAATAACAACATTCTCTACAAAACCAACAGGCTTCTCTAGTTATAAACCACTTATTATTCTAGGTTTCTGTTTTGTTTTTATGCACAAAGTGAGAAAGGAACATGTTGTCAAACCTCTGTGAGTAATTTACAGACTATAATTTATAAAAACGTGTTTTACTGTCTCGAAATATAAATCAATCATAATCGTGGCATTACTTGCATCTAATATATACCTTGCCTACTAAGTGACAACGAAAGCATCATTCGTTGCATGGATAGAATGTGAAAAATATAAATCTATCGACAAAGTGAAATCGAATAATTGTTCTGCAAAATACACGCGATGTAAATTAAACGTTTCCAGTCTCTGAAATCCTGAATAAGTCAACACTTCTGTACAATAAACCACTATAAATAAACTTATACTTTTCATATAAATTCATACCTGGTATCACATCCACCAGGGATAGATAATATATTATTTTCCCAAGCTCACTTCTATAAAAAATATTTACTTCATCACCGATCTCAAAAACTAAAACCACATCAAATTTTAAAAACTCATTGAAAGTCGGTCAAAACAATGTATTGTGATCTGATTCACCCCCCAGCAATGTAATTAATTGTATAAAAAGGATGAACCAAGTATACGAATCCGGGGGTGCACTTACTAATAAAGATTTATGAAAATAATTTTACAACTGAACAGCAAATAACTACAAAGTCCTGATGATTTTTTTTTTTTTAAATGCATTTTCCGAAAAAAAATACTATCGAAATCGAAATTATATTCCAATTTTTTTTTGTTGCGTTGGATACATATTTTTCATTGAGCATGGTACAACACCCAGTCAGAGTTATATTATTGAAACTATGACGTTATTACGCGTCATAGGTTTATAAAGATTTGCAAAACAAATACACAAAAATATATATAAAGACGTAAAAGGCGAATTACTCCACCTCGAATCAATTAATATTACCCTACTCCATGTAACCATATGGTGTGACAGGAAAATCTTACGCAAGAATTAAGTGACCCAAATCAGTGAGATATAACAGCATAACAACGACAGGAAGTAGGGTTTCAGCTACGACGTGTACTGCATACTGTATTTGTATTTCGTCGTTAAAGCGCCCAGGGGCGCTCATTAATAAAAACAGTTTTAGAAGGGGCGCTTATTCGAGGGGGGAGCGCTTATTAAAAATGTAGAAAATTCGTGCAAAATTCACTCTCCTCCACTGGGCAATACAACCTGATCCGCTTGTTTTCCCATGATTCTACTGTTGTGCCGTTTGTTGATGTCGTACAGCTACCTCTGCGTAGAAGATAACCTTTCCTTCCCAGAGAGCGCTATAATTATAGCGCTCCCCTTCAATAAGCGCCCCTTCTAAAACTGTTTTTATTAATGAGCTATAATTAGAATTCGCGTATAAGTGGAGAGTTAGCACTTTGGAGAGTTAAAAAAAAAGTAGAGAGTTAGAAAATATGACGTC
Organism: Neoturris breviconis; assembly: GCA_032360805.1. NCBI lineage: Eukaryota > Metazoa > Cnidaria > Hydrozoa > Anthoathecata > Pandeidae > Neoturris > Neoturris breviconis. Next base: position 12,900 of record JAULBZ010003437.1, read on the forward strand.
ATAAATGAAGAGTTAGCATAATGTGTGACGTCATGATTATAATCTTGACGTCATTATAAGCAACTCCCCATTTATCCGAGCCGTTAAGAAAATGGAGAGTTAGTTATAATCATGACGTCATTATAAGCAACTCTCCATTTATCCGAGCCGTTAAGAAAATGGAGAGTTAGTTAGTGACGCATTTTCTTATCAATGTTCGGTAAAAACTTCATGTTTTCTTTTGTTTTACGCATTTTGACGAGTTTGTGCTGAGAATGACCAAGAATTTAGGATCTTAGAGGCCTTTCTGCAATTTCGGTATATCCAGGCTATCTTCACAAGAATTTAGCATCTTAGGCCTTTCTGCAATATCGGTATATCCAGCCTATCTTCAGGTAATTTAGAATTTTTGTCCCCTGCGACTCTCCAACTAAAATTAGGAAGTTTTTCGTTGCATAGAATAAGCGCGTTTTTGCCCAAATTCAACGTTCAATTAATATCGTCCCGCAGATTCATATTGTTGTTTAAAATTTAAAAATTCCATTGTTTTGTTTTTCTAGTTACAACTTTCCTTGAAAAACGAGATGTGAAAAACATATAACTTTCAACACGTGCCCGCAACAGGTCATTGCGAAAAACTCGCAAGCACAAACAAAGAGTAAGGTGTGAAGATTATTTAATCGCTTGGTCTTTCGGTTCATTAAAATAATTAATTAATAAAAATAATAATTAAAAAACGTTAACGGCTAACTCTCCATTTTCTTAACGGCTCGGATAAATGGAGAGTTACATGTGAGTTACACAAATTTTTATTTGTAACAATCATTTTCAAATAAATGACGTCACACTTAACTAACTCTCCATTTATGACGTCACAAAATCGTAACTCTTCACTTCTTCTAGCTCTCCGTTTAGCCGTCCCGTATTATTATCGAGATGCAAGCTTGTCCCCAGCCCCTTTTGACTTTTTTTAATTATTTTTCTATAAAAAAAAGTCAAAAGGGGCTAGAGACGAGCTTGACCAAGATGGTGTAAAAATTATACAGTGAATATAGTAAAAATATATTTCCTTTCCTTTGATTTTTTTTTATTCGTTTTTTTCTTCTTCAATTTTCAATTATGCGTCCTCCAATTTTCTACATTTTTAAACAAAGGCCTCCCTCAAATAAGCACCCCTTCTAAACAGTCTATTTTAATAAGCGCCCCTCTGGGCACAAAAACAAGGAAATACGGTGGTTCAACCTCGATTCCGACGTCGCTAAATCAAACTTTGCGGAGCACGGCTGTAAACAGTAAATCTACTCTACATTATCAAATAAACGGGAGGGACGCTTATTAATTTTTGAAAAATTTTGGTATTTCAAACAATCTCTGCCTTCAGCGAGATTGAAGTAACTAATGGACTAGTCCCTAAATAAAAGCCTGCTGCACAAACCATGGAATTGCGATAGTGAAGAACAAGTGAAACCTCGTTCCCAGGGCTTCTTGCCTTTTCGAAACACGTGTAGAATCCCTAAGAACGAGGTTGGAACAAGTGTTATCTTAAAAACTATTGGAAAACGACAGTTAAGGCGAAAATGCAGCCATTGTCCGCTTTCTCCACCGCGTTTTCGTCTGCAGTGTTTTTTAGTCTATAGTCTCTAAGCAACAATTTAGTCATTTTCTCCTCGACCAAATATTTGATTTAGTTACTTATCCCTGACTAAATTTTGAAAACGTTGATGTTACTTATAACAATATTTTTCTTTCTAAAGACTGTCATTAAGGCAGCCTCGTTCCCAGGGCTTCTCTCTTGACGTAGCGTTAAACGTCAAGAGAGAAGAAGTCCTGGGAACGAGGTTGTCATTAAGGCAGAAAATTTCGCGCGAAAAAGCCAAGACACAGAAAATTACAACAATTTGAAATCCTAAATTTATATGATAAAACATGACGAACATTCAATACAACAGACGGGGCAGCCTGGCTACGATCGAGTCTTTCTCAGGACCATTCGGAAACAAAAGAACATAGTGTGAAAGCCTACCGATTACGGGACCTTATTCGGTAGGCTTTCACGCTGTCGAAAAGTAAGTATAATCAACGTCCGCTAATTCGAGCCCTCAGGGGCAAATTCAATCCAAAAAATGTGTTTGACATGAATAAAGTTCGAAATAACGGGTATTCGAATTAACGGATCTTGACTGTAAATACTTTCGTATGCCATGAGCTACAAAAATTGACAGAAAAATAAACTAGAGAGAATGTTTTGTCGCCTTGCATAAGTATTTTAGAGGGCTTATATACGGGGGACAAGGGTATATTCGGGGGCTTATATTTGATAACAAGCATGTTGATATAAAAATCTCTATCGTTGTTTTCTTGATTTCTATAAGAAATACATCAAATTTCATGTTACAATATAAAGAACGGTAAATCTTAAAATAAGCGGCGATTTATTCAATATTTCAAAATGTACTGGCGGATCTCCACTAGCTGAATTCTTTCAAATTCTAAATGAAGCCAATACATTGGTTGAAAGCGATATCACCTGACAGATGACGCCACTTTCAACCAACATAATGGCTTCATTTAGAATTTTCTATGGATAACATTTCATCGCTAGTTTTGAATACATTTTAATTGACTATTAGACTAAAGAATTGTCAGTTAAAGAAAATTAATAAAACGGGAATCAAGCGAAATCTGTGGCTAAGCTCTTTTGACTCTCTCTCTCTTTAGTAACAATCTATTTAAGAGTGTCTGTCTTATGGAGTATCTCTGTGTGCACTAAATTAATAATCTCAGCTAAAAGATATTCTCTGAAGTAGACAGACATAAAAATTAGACTTTACAACTAAATTTCTTCAAGAATTATTTTTTTGATAAAATGTTTCTATTCTTATGGAGAATCTGCTTTAGTGTTCGCTTTATGACTGTCCACTGTATAGAAATTTCATTGCATGAGTTTATTAAGAAATCAGTCCGTTACCGGACTAACTGTCCGTCTTATAGGGCGTACGTCTTAAGGGGCGTACGTCTGATAGGGTGTGCGTCTTATAGAGATTCCACTATATTACATTACATTATATAAAAGGTACAAACGATTATTAATACTAGTAAGAAAATAATGAAGATAAAATTACCGGGTTCGAAATAAGATCAAATAATCACTGCGGAGGAGTGATTTTTGAGCACTGCTTCAGGCTATAAAGCTATATTTTCTCTTATTTCGAACCCCGAAATTTTATAACAAAAAATAAAACATCAAAATGTAAATTGTAAGTTACAATAAAAAATTTGCTCTAAATTTTAGTATAATTGATTATTAATCAACGGAACAGTATTAATTAAAAGAAGCTCACTACATCAAGTAAAAATTAAATCTGGAACATGAATGACATAAAAAGACATAAGAATGTTAATCTTATATTTTTCATAGCCATGTATGTAGTAGCTACCTACATAGCCAGCCGGCAAAAACCTGTTCAAAGTCAGAAAAATAACGTTAGAACAACGTTTAAAGAACGTTGTTCTAACGTTATTTTGCTGACTTTGAACAGGTT
>JAULBZ010003438.1:0-16419 GCA_032360805.1 Neoturris breviconis
GATAGATTTTTGTATTGGTATGTCTAAAAAATGAATAAGAAAGAAAATCTTCATTTGAACGTATACAATATCGTTAAGTCTATAGACCTATATCCTGGTATGTGCATCATATAAAAAGAACTGTTTCATGTCTTATGTATATTTCAGTTTTATTTTACCAAAGTAAATGACACAGAGTATTTATTCGGACTTCCAAACAAATTGCTTCTATTTTCGAAAGTTTGGATTAAAACCTAGATAAACCCTTTCATTTATGTAAAGGAGGATTCCAATAATGAAGAACACCCATGAACTTCATAGGAACCTCTGGAAGGGAGAACTACCATCAAAGTTCAAAAAATCTCTTTTGCAATATATGTCAAAGGTATACCACTCTAAACTCTTGTTTAGATACAATCAGTAGCCATGCAAGATACTTTACCATGCTTTTTTGTTTGTTTGTTTGTTTTGGTTTATTGAAAACAATAGAGGTTTTTTCTTCCCTTCAAGATCACTTTCTTTTCTATTTATGATTTTTTTTTCTTTCGTCTAATCTTTTATAGTCGTAATAATGCTCTTTTTGTTTCATCCATTCTTTCCACTTTCTCACAGCTTTCTTTAACTTCTTCACCTCACTTAGAAATATTGCTTACGTCTAAGTTATGTCCTACAAGTATATTGCTTTCAATTCCTCTTCTTTAGTCTTAGCATCATTGTTTTCTCTGCTTCATAACTATATTTTATACATATTTCATTTTAATATTGGTGTATGCACTTTAATTTAATTTCTTATATTTTCTGTTCTTTTGTTTTTTAACCCGCCAAACAAAGTTTGGATGGGCTATTGCTATCACTTTTCGGTGACAACAGCGTCCCACTTTTATTGATAGACCGTGTTCCCGAAGTGCAAGCATTTTGAAATTTGGTACCAGCATTTTAGAAGGGCTCACCAAAAATGTTTCAATTTTGTCCACTCGGTCCCGAGTTTTGGACAAAAAGGGTCCAAATTGCATTTTCGGTCTAATAGACCAAAACGTTGTGGTACCATCCTGAAATTTGGATGTGGAATTCTAGACAATATCACAAGACCGCTGGCCAAATCAATCTTGTCAATTCGGGACTGAGTATTGGCAAAAAATAAATTTTTTCAAGTGGAGATAAAATTTTTTCAAGAATTTGAATTCTACATTCCACATTCTCTCAAATATCGCACCCAAATGATAAGGGAAACTTAGATTTTTTTCAAATTTTCAAATTTTCAAAAGTGGAGAATTCTATGAAGTTTTGACCACATTCACCCAAATATCATACCCAAATGATACCGAGAAGTGGAAACTTGGTAATTGTTTTTACATTTTAATTTTTTTTGACCTTGAATCTTTTTTTGCGGACATTTTGCATGTCGGGGATGCTTCCTCAATGATAAGAGATTGTCTTTCAAGGAAATTTTAGAATTTTAGGAAGTGAAGCCTCCATTTTGATTTTGGGAAGTTTCTTTCAATTTTGAAATAAATGTTAATGCTACTCACCTGGGTCATAAAACATAATTACATACACCATGAGTATAAGCTGATTTTAATAACATTACATTTTTTAGTTTTGTTTTTAGATCATGTTCACACCGTAATAATTATTTTAGCATGGGTATTCATAAGTTTATTCCAACATATGCACTTATTTTATACCTTTGTAAAACGACAAAGATGAAGATGATGGTGGTGGAGGATGAGGATGTCGGTGCTGGTAAGGATTGATTGCAATTCTATGATACTTCTTTAATTAAAATGGAGTTTCTACACAATGTACCATATCATTTTTTGGATTCTAGCCAGTACCCGCTGGTAACTCAAAAATAAAATAATATTGCAAAAACAAATTATTTTGTTTTTATTTTAGACTCTGACAAAAATCAATCCCAATCAGTGCTGTTTTGGTTGCAACAAAGCATGATTTTCTTTTCGTTTTTTCGGATTTTTAATAATTGTAGGTAGCCAAAAATTCAAGAAAATCTGGAACAAAAATTTATTTTCTAATTTTTTTTTTGGGGGGGGGGAGTTTTTGTGAAGAAAACCAGTTATATTAAGTACAAAACAAAATTTCAGATTGGGATTATCCATGAAATCTATCGAAACTAGTTTGTGAAGTCTGAAGAAATGCTCAAAAATATCTCCTCTGCAGTGATTATTTACTCTTATTTTGACCAATGACGAGAACATACAATCACACACATGTTTCAATGTGATGATAACAGTATAAAACTGATATTTGTTGTTGCCTCGCTTACTCTTGCTGCACCTTCCCATTAGTCTCGTTTTGCAGTGATTACATACAATCCAGTGGTCGAAGTAAGATTAAAGAATAATTGTGGAGGAGTGATTATTAATTAGTATAGAAATAAAGCTATGCTCAAAAAATCTCCTCCACAGTGATTTTTACTCTTATTTCAACCACTAGATAATGAATGTGAATTGATGATAACGCAGATAACCAGCGGACAAAAACTTGTCCAAAGTCAGCAGTAAAGAGCCTAGAACATGTTTTTTGCCAACTGGCTATAAAATGAAATTGCATTAAATATAAATATATCTAAAATCAACACTTGAGTTAGATTAGTAACTTGGTTGCACTGAACTTAAAAAAACATCCTGTTAAGGCTTAGTATATTTCCCTGCAAATTTGAATATTATTATGATGTAATCAGGGCAAATGCTGAATATTTTGCAAAATCAAAAGGACATGACAAGAGTGTTATAATGTGGACATTTAGCACTTTACAGATTACTGTAATCTTTTGTTATTGTGAGTACTCTTCACTTTATCTGGTCATATGGTTTATCATGTGTTCACTCATCTATATTTAAATTTTCTTCAAGAATGAGCATAGTAACAAAACTTATAATGCACGTACGTACATATGAATCATTTATGATGGTAATAATACTTCTTTGAATATTTGATTTCTGATTGATACGACTAAGCAGGAAGAAGTGTAGTTGTGGTTTTGTTTTATTTTTGCTGTGTTTGTACTAAAATTTGGATTGATGTGAAGATTCTTATTTTTTTCTTCATATAGAAACGAAAATATTGCACATTTTAAATAGTGTGGAAGTGTTAAAATACCACAAATTTAGTTGTAAATAATTAAGGGATATTTACAATTTCTCACACATTTGTGATTGATATCTTATAGTAACATGGAAATACAGAGAGTGAAATTTCTCTGATATTGCCATATTATTTAAAATAATGATTCATAATCAAATTAAGAATAAAAAGAAATAATCTCTGTGGAGGAGTGATTTTTGACACCTTTGTATCCTGAAGGTATGCTCAAATTCCCTCCTCCCTAGTGGTTAAAACTGTTCTTATTTTAATCTCTTCTTAAAGTTCTTATAATACATGTAAATCTTGCAGATATTGTTGCTAAATACAGTGTCAAAATAAGAGTTTCTTTAGTAAGTAATTACTCTTGTTGATGTTACTTTCGTTAACACTTTAATTAGTTTCATTGTTATGATTGTATGAATTATTGATGCAGTACTAATCTTGGCAAATTTTGCATTTATGCTGCTTTTCTTTAGTTTGAAGCAAAATGTCATATGCGTTGAGAAAGTTAAAACTTCTCGTTTGGAAGAACTTCATTTTACAGGTAAATTTATGTTATTACGTTTTTACATTATTGTAAAATAATTATGTATGTATTGTTTTAAAACAATACTAGATGATGCCCTAATTTTATGTTATTTCTCTGTACACTCAATTATGCTTTAGGAAATCTCCTTTATTATTTATGTAGATAGTGTCCCCAATTAAAACCTACAGTCAACGATCTTGCAATGGATTGGTTTCTTCGTACCAATGAAACCAATCCATTGCAAGTTCTTTAACTTGAATTGTATAATTGTTACATTAATCAATGCAGATCACTCAATGAGCAAAAACTTGTTCAAAGTCTGTAGTAAAGATGCTAGAACAACGTTGAAAACATTGTTCTAGCATCTTTACTGCAGACTTTGAACAGGTTTTGGCCACTGGGCATGTACTTACCCTTCTGAAAATTTTAAGAATCCTTTATCCTCCAGGGGTTAAAGTAACTGCCATTCATCACTGTGGAGGAGAGAGATTTTCAGCCAAATTGGCTGAAAATATTTTGAAAAATCTCTTCTACACTGAGTAATGACCAGCAGTTATTTTAATCCCTGATCTTCTGAACTAAAATAATTTCTTGCTCTGATTTGTACATATTTATACCAGGTTTGATGAAAATACTACATATAAGAATGTAATAAATTACAAAACAATAATTGCTTAAATCCAATCCAAAGCCTTTGAAATATAATTTAATAGTGTATTATCTTGTATCATGTATTTTAGATTCGAAGACCTTCTGGTACTGTAGTAGAAGTTATTTTACCAATTACTTTGTTAGTCCTGATAATTTTAGCAAGGTAACCTAGAAAAAATAACATAACTCTTTTTCATAACAATGGTGTTTTGTAACATGTTTTTAAGGCCTATAGATATCATTTCTGCTCTTGTTTTATTTTTGATGGTTCCGCATCTAATATACCACTATTTTCTTTTTCTAAAAATGACGTGGAACTCTTGTCCACAGTTTAATAATTATATATGTTAGGCATGGTATGGCGTTAACCCAATGATTAAAATAAGAGCAAATAATTACTGTGGAGGAGAGATGTTTAAGCCTATCTTCAGGATACATTGCTTCAAGCTATGCTTAAAAGTAACTCCTGCACAGTGCTTATTTGCTCTTATTGCAACCACTGTCTTCTATATAGAAAAGATCTTGAAGAAGAGAGACACTGCTTCTGTAAGTATTGTTCTTCTCTACATAATTATTTTGATGCTTAATGCATTATTCTCATGGCGTCAGTTGACACGTACATTTCCAAAGAAGGTTTTTAGGGGGTTATTTATGTTCCACTCTATAATTTAATTTTTCTCCTTTTAATCACTTGACCAATATTCATGCATGCAACGATGGTGCACTGAATTCAAAAATAAATAAAGACTGGTGTCAATTTAAATTGACGGAATAATAGTTTACTTGTGATAATATTCTTCTAAGAAAGTTATAAATAAATAATTAGTCTTTTTATAACTTTTAAATAAGTTCAATAAATTTGTTTACATAAAAAGTAGAATGACGGCGCCGCGTTATAAAAGAATATTAAAACGCAATGAATCGAACAGTTGTACACGTGTTTAATGCAACGTCTTCTATTTAAATATTTTCTAGACGAAATTAATTACAATTCAGGTGCAAGTAATGTATTCTTTTAAAAGATTTAAAATAGTTTATTATTTGCTACTCTCTTCCACAACTTCTAAAAACTTGACCTGATAAATCTACCAAATAAAAAAATTTCACCACACTTCTCCACAGTCACCTGACATAATTTTACCTTGAAAATTGTGTTTCAATTGTTTATTTGACCTGGAACTCTACCATCTTAATAAAGACATATTTCAAACACTGTATTAATGTGTGTATGCAAATCATATTTATATGCTTAGGTTTAACTTTCACTTGGTTTGATGGGTTACTTTCAATACCGTACCTTTGATTTAATTCTGTTTTTGACTAGAAAAATAATGTACCGACCTATAACTCCACACTATATGATAAATTTATTTTTTAACAACAAACAATGTTTTAAGGATGGCGCTAAGTAGCCGTTTGTTGTAAAAGAATATTATTCATTACAAGGGCTTTGATTTGTCTGTACAGTACATTTTACACCTTCATTCTTCACTCTTGTTTTTTGAAAAGTACTATTTAATTTTTTATTTTCTACTTAGACAATTAAGTTAATAAGCACACCTCTCAGCTAAGCTTTCTGATTCCAAATTTCTAATTAAGCCACCCAGGGTGCTTAATTGAGCACTTACGGTATTTAGTAAAATATAAAGTTAAAAATTCCTGATGTGTCACCATTTTGATACTTGGTATCACCAAATGAGGCGATACTTTGGAAGGACTCACCAAAAACATTTCAATTTTGTCCACTCTAATTTGCATTTTTGGCCAATGGATCAAAAAGACGTTGCACCATTCTGAAATTCTTCTTCTTCAATTTCGCCGACTCGGGACCGAGTATTAACAAAAAAGGGATTTTTCTAAAGTGGTGACTTTATTTTGAGAATTTGAATTCTGTGAGACTTTAACCACATTCAACTAAAAGTTAAGCAATATCATACCCAAACGATAAGGGGAGAAGTGGAGACTTTTTTTAAATCTTAATTGTCTTTATTGGCATCCATTTTGTATTTTATAAAAATATATTATTTTAGGAATCGAGAGTCTCCATTTTAATTTTGGGAAATTACATAGTTTTTTCAACCAATAAAAACATATAGTATAGTAAAAGCATAGTATGTGTTATGTATAGCCTATGTATATAGGCTATATACATGCACCTATTGTATATTATGTAGCCTGTATACATTTAACCTGTATATCATGTATACATGTAGCTTATATACATGTAGCCTGTATACACAGGGTATGAATTAAGGGGCCACACTTTGCATTTTGCACACCATTGCCAGTAATGATAAGCATTTTTTTGATTTTATCGCTCAGCTTCACAAAAATTCCCATTGTTTTCTAACAATTAACAATATTTGCTAAGTAATTTGAAGTCCATAATACGAACTCTGATACAAGCCTTAATTTAATTTGAAAGAACATGATTTTAAAAACATTAAAAACATATAGCTTGTTTCCTATATCAGGCTATAGGATATGCGTGCCCCCTATTTTTATTAGTGTACACGTAATACTATGGTGTACCGTAAATCGGGGCATGCAAATCATAAATATGTACCAAGGTTAAATTTCACTCAGTTTGGTAGGCTACTTTCAATACCGTTCCTTTGATTAAATAATTTATGACTATGGTATCAAAGGAAGATGAAGTACCCACAACCCAATTCAATTTTTGATAAAGTGCCAGAAGTTTCCCCTTCCTCCGATTAGTTTTGGAGTGTGCCAAATTTAAATAGCCATATTATTATTTTAGCGGTATTTGATCATAAAGATGTTTCGAACTATGACATAAGTTCTTTCAATAGAGAGAAGAAAAATAAACCGCCTGTAACACGCAGAGGTTTGGCGTATTATCCAATTAATAATAAAAGTAAGTAAATTAAGCACTTCGATTAAATTGGTTTAATGGTACTAGCAGTTCAATATTAAGTTAGAAGAAACAAATTCTTGCTAATAGCAGAGATTGTTTGAAATACTAATCCTCCTTCATTCTTGCCTTCCTTCTACAATGAATTCTTGCAACTAATAAAACACAAACAGCTTGCAACATCATTCAAAGTGCTCTACTATTTAAACGTACAATGGCCATAAGTATAAGGGTCAAACTATAAACTATTAGGGCCATATACATATAGTTAAGTTCTACGAAGGGCCATATCAATATAGTTAAGTTCTACGAAGGGCCACATGAATATAGTTAAGTTCTACAAACTTAGAAGACCATTACTATTTATGTTGTCACAAATTCCTTGTCTTTGGCATGAAATTGATGTCGATGAACGAGTAAAGTTTTGTATAAACATACTATGATCAATTGTTATGGAATCTGAATATTTATTAGGAAATAACTCTTTTTTGTTCTTTTTCTTTTCTTTTTTTTTAAATTTTAACCAAGTAAATGGCCAGAACTGTCAGATTTGTTCAGTGCATAACCTGTTCAGATTGTAGACATAATATCCTATATAGCCAGCCCAACTTGGCATAGACTGACAGAGCTAAACTGTATGAGAGTTTTAAGTTACCCTATTTAGTTACATGAAAGTTTTTAACCACCCTACGTTCTTTTGTTCTCTTGAAGAATTTATATTTTGTTGATCTGTAATATATCTCTTTCATTTTCTTTTCCTGTGATATCAAACACTTCATGGAAAAAGTAGATTATTTCTCAGAAGCTCACTAGATTATTTCTAAATATTAGTCATCATATATGTATATGAAAGTAGTCATGAACAGGTGAGTTTTCAACAGTAATTACAGGTCACAACAAAAGCGCAGAGAAATATTAAACCATTTGTTTACATATTTTTGTTTCAAATTTCTCCTCACGCGGTTCCAAATGAATTAATTTTATCAGTAGGAATTTATTTCTACATCCTTTTTGTGCATAGAACGATGAATGACGCTCTTTGAATGGACTTTAAGTCTTATATAACCTCAGTTTATATAGCAACAAAAAAAACAAGAGTGGGAAAATCAAAGATTGTGGTACTTGGTATTGACGGAAGAAATTGGAAAATTAGGTTATAAAATAATTTATATTTTGTCTGCTTATAGTTACTCTGCCGTTTCCTTTCCTAATCATATTCAACTGTACCCTGTAAAACTATTTTTTTAATTGCATTAACAGCAACTGAAATTGTACGGTTTGTTGTGGAAGGTCTTGGTTTATGGTTAACAAATAATGATTCAGATTTATCCTTCACATCTGAAGAGCAATTTGCAGATGACGTTAAAGAGTTGGAAGATATATATTTTTGTGGTAAGTTTAAAGAAAATTCACAAGAATGTATACCATATAAACATATTTTTGTTGGTGCTTTTTGTAATCAAAGTAACCAACCACTTTTAAGTTAGTGCAAGCCTCAAATTGACGGTCAGATATCACTTATGGAGGAGTGTTTTTGAGTACTAAAAAACACTTATTCACAGGTGATGTCCGGCCGTTAATTTATTAAGTATGATTAAAGATGATTTCTTTAAAAACTGCTGTTACTTCTAAATGATATTCTAATATTCTCAATAATAAACATTTTTTAATTTCAGCTGTGACATTTAAGAATGTTGAAGCATCAAAACCTTTGCCAAAACATATTGAGTACTCAATACGTTTTCGACATTCTGATAGCAGAAATGGCAGATCTTGGTTTACAAGATGGGTATATCCTTTCTTCCAAGACTCTGGCCCTCGGGATGAGAAGTAAGATATTTATTTTTTTTTATCTCCCAACTATTTTATTTTACACCTTTAAAAGAAACTCATGCTTAAATTAGCCAAAATAGAAAAACCTTTACCCAAAAACTTGTTCAAAGTCTGCGTTAAAGAAGCTAGAACAATGTCAAACAACATTGTTCTAGCATGCTGACTTTGAACAAGTTTTACCCACTGGGAAGGCAAAGAATAAATTTATTTTGTGTAATGTAACTATTACAATTATATACTTAGAGACAACTCCATTAAGGCAACAGCTCTTTGTAGAACCTGAGTAAAACATAGGGAACAGTTAAGAAACTTTAACCCTATTCAGAAAGGGCCTTTTTGGGGGCTCTGTATGGCCAGAAGGGCTAAAATTGACACCCCTTCAAACATTTGATGAAACCATGCTGTAGTGTTGAAACTTTCCAGAAAATTAGGTCAATACATAATTAACATTTTAGCATAATTATTTTCCTGATGACTTCATTACTCATAATGACGTCATCATTCGAAAACAGGTGTCGAGGAAATAAAGATTTTAGGTGAAAATGTTTTTGTTTCCAAACAATATACCAAAACGTTTATAGAAGAATAAGAATAAGAAGAATAAAATTGGATTTTTTTTTTACCACCTGTCAAATATATGGTTGCTAGTGGAAAATTATCCCTGGTTACCGATTTTTTTTTTCCAAAAAAATGATCCTAGATAAATTTTATGAAAAGTCCAAAAATAGTCATATATGCCCTTAGTTCAAAAGTTCGGAAAACAAATATGATAGCGCAGGGGGAGGGAGGGGGGTGGGTGCTATTTTAGCTGACAGAAATCATCTTGTTATGTTTTGTTAGTCTTTCTTTCTTTTTCTTTTTTACAGTCTTTATGATGCATTCGTTGCAGTTCAACATTACGTAGATACCGGAATCATTAAATTGCAGTCTGGTAAAAATATCACTGCTCCACAGTCTACACAGGTATAGTACTTGAAAATGTTGTGATGCACAAAGAATCATTTAACAATAATACGGTTACCTATAGCTCTTAAGGTTGTAGTTTGCGGATATATATTTTTAGTGGTTTGCTCTAGTGTTTAAGAGGATGTTATGATGTTATGATAGCTTATTCTTACTTGCTTTTTAGCAATTCCCGTATCCAGACTATGCCAGAGACATGTTTATAAAATTTGTACGAAACTTTCTGGCACTGGTCATTGTACTTGCTCATATGTACACTGCTCTTTGTATTGTGAAGGTAAAATCTTTTTTCACTTAACTGTTAACTGATTTACTAGATCCTGAAAGAATATTATTTACCGTAAAGCGTTGACTAAGCATCCTCTCACAAAGTGGTTATGTATCTCTTGAAGAGATTTCTTGCGTAGGGCTTAGTTCCACTTACCTTTTTGGCTGATTTTACATGATTTGCAGAACGATCATCTTAATTTTATTCCTGGCACCTCTCCCTCTGACAATAATATATTGAATCTGAAGAGTTAATAGCCTTAAATGTTACTACTATATCCTAGTGCTTTATTTAAATCTACTCTTGAAAATTTTATAACCTGCCAAGCAAAGTTTGGATGGGCTATTGTGGTGGCAGATTGCGATCATCTCTAGTTTTGTTATCAGAATTTAAGGCAACATTTTGGTATGATGTAATTTTTTTTACAGGAGATTGTCACTGAAAAACAATCACGCTTAAAAGAAAGTATGAATATGATGGGTTTAGCCAATTGGATGCATTGGTCTGCTTGGTTTATAAAGTGTTTTTTATTCTTACTAGCATGTATTGTATTACAAACGGCTACAATAAAGGTAACCATAATAAATGTAAAAGTCTTGCACTTAAACGTTCTACTGGTACATAAATTATCAACACCACAAGTGAAACATAAATGCGGAAAACAACCACCAGAATTCCCTAGAGACTTATCTTGTAGACTTAGAACCTTAGGTGCCTAGTATACAGGCTCTTGAAACAAATTTGAATTTTCATGCAACTTGTCTTGCTAATCAAATTTAATTTTAAGGCTTTTCGTTTAAATTGAAATTCCACTTTTTCCATTTGTCTCAAATATTTATGACTTGTAGATCATACAGGCCTTTAAATTCACATTGGTCTGTTATGGTGTTTTCATATTATTAGCAGTAGAAGACAAGTGAATGATAGATAATTGATAATATATGTGTATACGTTATCAGAGTACTCAAGTAGGATATATTATTATTATGCTGAAAAAGATAAAAAGCAATATACTATAATGTGTCATTTACAGTTTTACCTTGTTTTATTTACAGCTTGGAAAGATCTTCCGCTACTCGGAATTTGGAGTTGTATTTTTAGTTTTGATGATTTATGCTATTGCTTCAATTTCCTCTCTTTTCTGTATAAGGTATGAAAATGTTTCGATGATTTCATCTTTTCTGGATCATATTAATTTTATTTGTGCTTGGCACGGACTGAAATGGTTTTTCTCATTTTACAATTGAGGGTTTTGTAGCTTGTTATCTGCTGTCTAACTCATCTATTTTTGAACATGAAAATGCATATGAACTTGGGATGTATTTAAGGCAACTTATTTCTGCGATATTGTTAACTCAGCGCTCTTCACTGTAGAATTTTTATTTTTGAGATGATACCTTACCATTGGGCAAAAGCTTGTTCAAAGACCTCAGTAAAGACACTAGAACAACATTTTAAAGTATGTTCTGACATCTTAACTGTGTACTTTGAACAGGTTTTTACCTACTGGGTTGTCAATATAATTTAAAAAATGCTCTACCCAGTGGTCACATAATGTCTATCCAATATTGAGAAAAGAATTAACATTATGTACCGACTGGGTAATTCTTGAAGTTTTGTTGTTGTAGGTAAACTTTTACCAAAATAGTTTCAGTTGCAGTGTTCCAACTAAGACCAAATAATCACTGTGGAGAAGTGATTTTTGAGCATCGCTGCATGCTAAAAATCCTGCAACAATGCTCAATAATTCCTCCTCCACAGTTATTATTTGCTCTTATTTTGAACTCTGAGTTGAAACATTCATGAATGTCAGAATTTAAATCTCTTGCAAAAGATTATGGAGAATAAAAACAAAATGAATTGAAGAATGAATTTTTGATGTATCTACCTAGTCAAGATTGAATTTATCTTTGCTTCATCTATAATTACTAAATTGAGTAATAATTTTGCACAAGAGATCAATTCTGATGGTAAAAATTGTTCAGCATATCCTTCTGTGGAAGGTACCGCAAGGAAGATTCGTTGTACCAATTGTGTCAACTCTTACTATTCAGTTTTTATGTATTTATTTTAGCGTGTTTTTTTCAAATACTATAAAAGCAATGTTGTTTTCAGTTGTTTTATGGTTTGCGTCACTTGGACCATATTTATCATTTGCAAAACCAGAAAAATATGAGGAAACACAAAGGTTTGTAGTTATAATTTTTTGCAGTACAGTATTGTAGATTAAAACCTGTTTTACTGGTACGATGCTACCACAGTGGTTGAAATAAGAACAAATATTCACTGTGGAGGAGGGACAGGAAGACCATCTAACTATTATTATTCAAGTGGATTATGGAGCATTAATTTGGCACTGAGACCAGTTTAAATTTAGAGATGGCTGTCAAAGTAATTTGTTTGGCAGCCTTAACACGGACCCCTAAATGAGTTCCACCCTAAACGAGCTTGTAATTGATTGGTTTCTCCGGTACGAAGAAACCAATCAAATGTGAGATTGTTTAGGGTGAAACTCATTTAAGGGTCTATGTAAAGGCTGCCTTAATGAAATGTAATTCGTGCCATATATCTTCGAATAACTGCCTAGATGTTAATTTAGTTTTAGAGTTTTTTTAGTATGTGTTTATTTGAGTTAAGCATTTATTTAAATAACGAAGGTATGTAACACAATATTGCCTTTATTTGTAGTTCTTCTGTGTCAAGTAGTTGTTAAGTTGATGTCAAAATACTGTATTTCTGAAGTTTATTTAATATCAGATGTTTTGGACTATAGGCGTTAATTTGAAGTAGGCAATTATTCAAAGATTTCCCCATGGACTAGGCATCAAAAAATATTATATACCAAGTTGAGATACGTTGTAAATATGTCAATCACAATGGATTTGCTATGTTTGAACTAACGTTGTAAATATGTCAATCACAATGGATTTGCTATGTTCGAACTAAGAGCAGATAATCGCTCCATACAGTAATTATTTGTAAGTCAATATTATGATGGTGACTATTCATAGGTCATCATAAAGATTTTTAACAGAATAACTCAACGACGTTAAGGCGCATTTTTGGCAGCAAAATGTACTGTTTTTTAAGGTCAAAATTGTTTAGGAAAGCTTCGTTTCGTTTTTTGAGAATATTACTTTCCTAATCTAACTTTTTGAGAGAAGTTTAAATAACGAAAAAAAAAATGTCCAAAAATGAAGTCATTGCTTACGAATTATGACGTCATAGGCTAAAAACTAATAAAAAATCCAGAAAATCAATCGGGGCTGGATGTGTGTTATCTGTCAAACATTTAAACTGCTGCATTTTAAAAGTTAATTAGAAAGTTTATCATTTTCAGCAGTCGGATACATTAAAATAAACTTCTAATTACGCTAATTCAGCAGAAAAGCATCATTATGATGTCATAAAATCTAATTTATTTTGACGTATCCGACGGCTGAAAATGATAAACCTTCTAATTAACTTTTAAAATGCAGAAGTTTAAATGTTTGACAGATAACACCCATCCAGTCCCGATTGGTTTTCTGGATTTTTATTGGTTTTTAGCCTATGCCGTCATATTTCGTAAGCAATGGCTTCATTTTTGGACATTTTTTTCATATTTAAATTCCTCTCAAAAAGTTAGATTAGGAAAGTAATATTCTCAAAAAGCGAAAATGAAGCTTTCCTAAATAATTTTGACATTTTGCCAAAAATGCGCCTTAACGTCGTTGAGTTTATGTACCTAGGAAACTTCAGCGAAAAATGATTTGGTGATGTAGCGACATATACGACGACGTATTGACTGGCAATAACTTGAAATATATTGCCCTTGTTACACCACTTGCATGGAAAACAAGAGCAATAAGAACACCAATTTTTACATTAAAAGTAGAAATCTGTTTATTTAATATGTACTTCGTTATAAACCTGTTGCTGCAGTTTGCTGTCTCCGTTTTTAGTTTCTCACTCCTAAGTCTCCTAATGTCTCTCTTCTCTTGGCCTCTCTCTCAGAAAGAAGTGCGTAAAATTGAAATACTAATATTCTGCCGATCTTTTGCAGATATTGGACAGTCAGAAATGATATAAATCTGTTGTTTATGGCATTCATGTACCATACCGGTTGTTTATATGTTTAGCAGAGATGCTAAGAGACACGGTATGTCTGTTTTTGCTAATGATAGGAGCTGTTACAAGCACAAATGATAACCAGGCCACAATTGATGACCAGAGCCACAAGTGCTAACCAAATCAAAAGTTACAAGTGATTGCCAAAACCACCTCTCAAATAAAAATTAATACAAATTGCGAATTATAACAAGCAATATACACCACGTAACTAACTAAAATGACCTCGGGAATACCCAAGAGATTTATCTTAGAGATTTGTCCGAGTAGACTTAAGGCGTTTTTACTCGTTTTGCAACCTCGATAAATTATGTTGTTTCAGGCGGTAGAGTACCTAGGCTCTTGAAGCAAATTCGAATTTCGTTATCATATGTTCTTTTTAATACGAGTTTTTTTCAAGAAAGCAGGTATTCTTTAAAGTGCAATTGAAGCAGTTCTATTTTGTATTTTTAAGTTCTCTCTCTCTTCGGTTTTGAATGCCAAGAGATTATGTTTAAACCTATCTACCGGTTTTTAAAAAAGTTCCACCGAAACCAAGAGTTCTATTGTTTCCAGCAGCCTAGTACCCAGGCTCTTGGAACAAATTCGAATTTGCGTGCTGTTTGACTTGCTAATCAGATTTTGAGAATTTCCGTCTTAGTTGAAATTCCATATTTGTGCTAAAATTTTACTTTGTCTTAAAGATTTTTGTGGGGGGATTGTAGTATCCTTGATATATCAGGTAATGCACGCTACATTATCAATTTCACTTAGCAAAATATTATTTCTTTCTTAACGCACTTCAAAATTCTAAGAAAGTACGGTTTTCAAAGAAAATGAACCATTTAAAATTAATTGCGACGTCATCAGTCAGCAATAAATCAGCAAAGAATATTTGGTACCATTTTTTTCCTTTTGTGATAGACTATAACCCTAGAAAGTTTCATCTGAATCCTAAGTAATATAGATAGTTCCAAAAAGTCAGAAAATTTCAGCTCTATTGCTTACTTATCGTACATTTTTTTGTTTTATCTGCTTGAACGAGTACATCGTGAGTAACTTGGGCATCCCAATTGTAGGTCATTGATACATTTGTCCTTTTCTTTTGAGCGAAGTTCATTCGGCAAAGATAACAGTTCAGAAAAATGAAAAATCCATCATCATTTTTAATATACGTCCGAACTCTACAAAGTCAGAAAGCAAATTCAAGTAGTGTAGTTACTACTAATCGTAGCGATTGGTAATGGATCTCAGGCTATATTCTTTGGGTTACAGTGCTACTGCATGTCTTTACGTTCAAATGATTGAATGTAATAAATGAAGGATGTAAGAATGCATTAGGTACAAGCTGTTGCAGAATGTGTCTCTTTAAAAAAAATAAAAAATTTAAATTTCATTTGTAGAAATCTGCTTACGATCTTTTCTATCCGCAATGCCTAGTGATTTCTTTCATTACTTGGATTTGCCTCTTCATATCCTTGTCTTCCCTCTGACAGAAGTCTAAATTCCTGTGCCTTCTCTTCCCTCTACCTTTTTTATGCCTAAGGTCTAAACCCCTTTTCTGAGGCCCTTGCTTTTTTGCTGCCTTGCCGTTTGTATGCGGTCCTTACCAGGCCCTAAGGTCTCATCTTCATTGCAGCGTTTTTGTTTGTAGCGACTAGAATTGCGCATGCACTGTTTTAGCGTATTACGTAAAATGTTTGGTCCTGACGACTGCATTGTGGAAGTTTTGGACATTGAGATCTTTCAGCGCACGCGTCTACGACGACTAAAAACAAAATTCGGTTGTTGATCGTTTTGTCCAAAAACGCGACAATGGGTCTAGTTGCCTTCCTTTTGCCAGTGCCTTTGTTTGCCTTTAGCTTTTCTCTGATGGGGATCTAAGTACATTTGTCATTTGCCCATATAGCATATTAGTATTCATGAAATTTCTTATTAAAGTGTTTTTCAACTTTCAAACAAAGCTAACGGATATTTGATTTTTTAAGTTACATTTTACTTTTACATGTTACTTTTCTTTCGCCTTCACAGTAGAATGCCAGACTCAAACAGCTACAAGCAATCACATAAATATTTGAGACAAGGCAAAATTCGAGCAAAAATTCAGAATTTCCAATTGGATAAAAA
>JAULBZ010003439.1:0-16418 GCA_032360805.1 Neoturris breviconis
CACGCAAAATGCAAAAATTTCGCGAATTTTTGTCTTCGCGAAAGTTTCTCCTCGCGAAAGTTTGTACACCTAAAGTAATCACTCCTCTACATTGATTATTATCTTTATTTTCACCAATGAGACACCTTAGTGTAAATATCTCCACAAAAAATAATTAAAGGATTGTCCACTACAAAGAAAAATACATATCAAAAAATACTTTTATGTTGCTTTCTTTATCACAAATTTGTTAAAAAGAGATAAATTAATAGTTATTCTCAGTATAACAACAGATAATGAGAACTCAAATATTATCTTCGAATGCATATCTTTAAAAAATATTGAAGAATTCATAAGATACCAACCCATTCTCAATATCAAATGATTCAAAATCATCATCTTCATCATTGTTCTTATTGACAATAGGTTTTGTTGTGATAGTCTTTTTCGGGGATATTTGTTTCCCATGATACTACAAATAAATTTAGAATAAAGTTGTTAGTACGGTTTAATGTTTATTTTTAATAAATACCATGATCCGTATCAAAGAAATCAATCAGTTAATTTACAAAATCTTCATAGAAATTACTAACTTTCATAAAGTAAACTAACCTGCAGTAAAGGTGAAAAATCATCTTCTTTTAATCTTTCTCTTTCGCTTGCTGTTTCCTGAATAAAGATTAAGATAAAACAAAGAAATAATAGAGAATAAAGAAAAAGACATAAAACAAAACCACATCTGCTTACAGAACTTACATCATGGGACTCTCCCCTCAGAAAAATTAATATATAAAAACAAATAAAATGAAGTGATTATTTACTCGTATTTAGATCACTGATATTTCTACAATAGAATTTTTTTATAACTTGCAGAATATTAGGAATAGAGGAATTAACTCAAGAGGACAAATCACGGGAATAAATTCTACAAAAAATTCTTGTTACAAATTTAATAAAATTTGCAATGTTCATACTAGCATTAACATACTGCTTAAACTAAGTGTAAAAACCACTATGGCAGAGTGATTTTTGAGCAAAGCATTAGGCTACAAAGCTTGAAGTAATGCTCAAAAATCCCTCCTCCAAAGTGATTATTTACTTATTTCGACCACATACATGATGACATAAATAATCTTTCATCTGTATATTTATATCTAAGTAGCAATTCAGGTATTTAAATAGAAACCACACCTGAATCTGCTGGACATCAGATATGGACGAGCGTTTTTGAAGAGACATCCGGTAGTTATATAAAATGGAGATACCTTTAGGGTAGTAAATTTTGCGGGTATTTATTTTTGCAAGCAATTTTATGTTACATTTTGCAGGTACTTATTTTTGCAAGCAATTTTATGCTACATATTGCGGATACTTACTTTTGCATATGAGTCATTTTAAAATATTTTGCGGGTATTTTGCCGATTTTTGGATATTCATTTTGCGATGCCAGTTTGATTGATAAACCATTTAAAATATATGTTAACAATTGCACTATATTTGGCCTTCGTTTTTCACTTGCGGTTTCACAAACTAAACTTGTCCGCAAGAGGTGGCAAGGACGAATATAGTCAACCTGTATATGTTGCGTAAAACATTTCTAGGTATATATTTGCAAATGACCATTTTTTATATTTTATCAGGGATTTATTTTTGTGAATGAGCCATTTAAAAATATTTCGCTGGTATCCCTAATGTACAAAATAAGCTGACTTACATTGGCATCATGACTTGTCTCTTCTATTATATTACTCTGTATTGCTTGAGATTTTAAATCAAAGCCATCATTGCTGCATCCATTGAGAAGCATCTAAACATTAAAATAAAAAAACAAAGGTCATTCTTACATCAACATGGATAATTATCATCAGAGTAATTAAGATTGTACTATTTTCTCAAAAACATGTCAACAACATCGATCATTTTTAAGACACATTTTCTTTATCAACTGAAATAAGGGACCATCATTGCAAGATCACTGACTCAGCATTCTCCGTTGTAGATTTTATTACAGTCCCAAACAGATATTTTGATTGGGTTAAAAGTATGAACTCTGCAGGACACAATATTGTACAAGCTTGAAAAAGACTGCCAGACATCACCTGTGGAGGAGTTATACTAAAATAAATTCCTCTATGGTGGTGTGCAACAGTCATTTCTTGTAATAGAGGTCCTTTTTACTAGTATACAAATGCAAATATTAACTGCTTGTTATGATAGAAAGTCTGAAGCTATGCTCAAAAATCCCTCTTCCACAGTGATTATTCACTCTTATTTCAACTACTGCAATGGTCTCAAAGTGCACACACTCTTTGTCAGCAAACATAAATCCTAAGCTTGGACTTACTAAGAGTTAAGATTGGTTTTACTAAGAGCTGACCTTAAACTGCACATGTGTTTTGTCAAAACTGGTATGAAGAAATCAAATGATTAGAAAATCATTGACGTCCCAGCTGGCAAAAACCTGTTCAAAGTAAGCAAAATAACAATAGAACAACGTTCAAAAGAATGTTATCCTAACTTTGTTTTGCTGACTTTGAGCATGGCTGGGGTACTGTGTCTATAACAATGCACACCTTGTATGTATATAATTTACATATAAAACTCTCTTGAGAATTTTCTTCTAACAATTATGTACATACCTGACTAACACTGTATTTTCTTTGTATGCTTCCTTCTAGAATATATAAGTTGTCAGTATTTCAAGCTGAGTCCTAAGTACGGACTGTGGAGGAGTGATTTTTGGAGCATAGCTTTAGGTTCAAAAGCTTGAAACTATGCAAAAAAAACTACCCCTTGAATTAATGGTTGTTATAAGCATACCAGAGACAGAGCTAAAACAATCTTAAACTTGATTGGCTCCTCTCAAGGAAGAAATCAATTCTAAGACCAAGTTATCATTATTGCAGACTCAGATTTAGTTAGTTTAGATTCGTTACCAGGAGAAGAGTGCTGAATCAATGATCTTGCAATTGATTGTTTTCTTCTTCCCGAAGAAACCAATCAATTGCAAGCTCATTGACTTAACACTCTTCATCATAGATTAATTTTTCTCAAAATTATTGAATTTTACTTTTTTAAAGTTGATAAGATATCTGCTTATGGTGAAGAATTTTGGAGATGGCTCCTTAACCTTCGTGGACTGTGTTATTCCAACAGAATGAAGTTTATTGATTTCTTCATTTTAAGAAAAAACAACAATATATCAAGAACTTGGATATAATACTTTCCTGTGCCCAGTTATTCGAAGGATGATTAGTTTAATCCTTGATTAAAATGTCTTTTCACAACATTTGATTGGTAGAAAGTAGTTCTAATCCAGTCTTTATCCTAGATCAGTGTTAATCAACTTTTGAACTAGCCTCTGCAATTCGATTCCTGATGGTATACTACCTTTGATAGGTATAAATACCTTAGATATAATGATGATGACAAGAGCGGTAGGCAAGAAAATGTTCAAACTTAAAAGAATAACAACCATTAAAATAATTTTTTAAATAAACAATTAACATTAAATAGGGAGCCATAAAACAACTAGTGGCCATCATCTGCAGAGGAGTGTTTTTCAGTATAGTTTCAAATTTGTAGTTAAAAACTATACTAAAAAATACTCCTCTACAGGCTGAATATACCTTTTATGTTTCGTAATTCTTCTCCAAGCTCTGATTGGTCACTTATATCTGGCATTGAATCTGATCGCTAAGAAAATAATTACTTTTAATCAATGCAATCTTAGTTCTTAAAATAAGAGTAAATAATCAGTGTGTTAGGAGGGATTTTTGAGAATGGCTTCAGGTTTATATCCTGCAGCTACACTTAAGAATCATGGCTCCACAGTTTTTTTATTTTAATTAACACAATTTTATGCTTAGACTCTGCTTAGATTCTGTTTTAAATTGATGTATATTTTAAATTGATGTAATTTTGTTACTATAGTACAGAAATCCTGAATAACTGCTGGACATCACCTGTGGAGGAGTGTTGTTGAGGACAGTTTTCAGCTTTAAACTTCAAAACTATGCTAAAAAACACTCTTCTACAGGTGACCCACGGCAGTTATATTCAGGTGTAAAATAAATAAGTTTATTGGAGGGCAGCATTCACTTTTGATTAAAAATTTTATTAAAAGGGTGCATTAAAAGCGGAAATAAAGTAGACAAAACATTTGCTGTAATAGTCAAAAGTAGACATGCCATTGGTAGAAATTGACTACACATGATATGTGATTATGTGGAAATCATTACGGAACCGACTGAAAATGAAATGTTTCCTATTGTGAATACAATTGACTACTTGTTATTCTACTTATTATCAAGCACACTACCTGAAACAGTTCTGCAAGTTCAGGTACACTATGCATATACTTTAATGTTATACTTTTACGTTTTTCTCATGACAGTCGTCAATTGAGAATATAAATTTTGTTCAAATCATTAAGAAATTCAAAGCTCGCACAAGAAATTTAGTTAGATAATCATTTTCTCACTAATGAGAACCAGGTATCAGACAATATTTACTTTTAGAACTGGTTTTGTTTCTTCATGCATCGGTGATAAACAACTGAAAAGTAATAAATTAACTAAATTAAAAACATTGCTAGCACATAATGAAATTCTGTAAAATTAACCTTGTTTATACAAACTAGAATTGAAATGGTCAACCAAAGAGTTGAGTGGCTTTAGGCAGCCAATGTTACGTCTAACTTAATACAAGTGCATTCTGATATTAATATCGACATTAGTGCGGCTTATAAAGTGAGATTTTAATTAAGTGCAACGTTTTGAATTAAGTCCAGCAATTTTTGCCTATTTTAAAGCAGATATACAACAGAAATGTGGCGTTAATATATACATTCGATCTTATGCTGCATCTAATTTAATTTTGTGAAAAATTATGTAGCGAGAACATGAATTAACGTTGCAAACAAATTAATGTTCCACCTGTTGTAAAGCAATGTTAGAAATAAGAGTAAATAATTATTGAAAAGGAGAGATATTTGAGCATTTCTTCAGACTTTATCACCCTTCTCCACAGTGATTATTTTACTCTTATTTTTTGGAACACTGTAAAGAAATCTTCAAATAGCATAGTGTTGGGCATAAGAACATATCATCACTTTTTGGTAATTTTTGGCCGTTGCTTCAGGCTACAGAGTTATTATTTTGTCCTTATTTCAAGCAGCGGTGGAACAAGAGATAAACAAAAATAATCTACCTCCTTTCTTTTGATATCTCAGTGTCTACTTGGGCTAAAAGTTTGAGAGACAAAATTAATTCAGTCAAGATAGATTTGCAGATCAGATCAGAAAACATGAAGTATTCAGTCAATGAAATCTATTGCAAATTAACCAATCAATTGCAACAATCAGGGATTTCACTTACTTTATCAGGGGTTTTACTTACTTCATTATTATTCACGAGAGACTATTATTATCAG
The DNA here is from genome assembly GCA_032360805.1 of Neoturris breviconis. Classification (NCBI taxonomy): domain Eukaryota; kingdom Metazoa; phylum Cnidaria; class Hydrozoa; order Anthoathecata; family Pandeidae; genus Neoturris; species Neoturris breviconis. The sequence goes on from JAULBZ010003439.1 coordinate 5,413, forward strand.
GGTCAATCTAGAATTTACCACAAGAAGAAATACCACCAAAATGTATGAAAAGATTCATCAAAGTTTTTATTGAAAAATAGTAATATTTTCCTATTTAAATCCCCTGACTATCACATCAAACAAAAACAAATGATGAACATTCTACATTAATATCACATACACGGTGATTGTGAAACCAACTGTATACAATTCTTTTCACTAACAACAACGTTTAATGGATCACTGGTAGCAACTTTTGATGCATCAATGACAATAGGTTTTATAGAATTCATTTTAATAACGTGGTTGAACTCCAGTGTTGGCATCTGTTGCTGCATCTACAGGGAAAAATATACATATTATAATAAGCATACCGGATTTCCACTATTAACTGTCACACTCTAATATACGCCACACTTTTAAACAAAAATAAATGCAGCACTCCAATGAAAGTTACCCTCCAATACCTAGTTGATTGAACACTATCCAAATAGTGCCACAATTTATAACAAAGTGGCGTCTATGAGAATACAAAGTGTTGAAATTAAAAATACTACTAATACCTCATTTCTAATTGAAATTAATATAACCTTCAAACATGGATGAGTTGTGTGGTTACAGCTAGACTTTGAAATAAAAGCTGGCCTCTATTAAATGCCAGCCACCAATTAAGACCACACTTTTCAGCCTCGAACAAAAAAACCCATTTAATTGAGGAAATACAGAAAGTATAATTCATGCAAGTCAAATTTCATATTAGTCGAGCTTAATACTATACAAGAATTTGTGCGCAAGGATTTTTTTGAGATCAATTGCAAGTTAAAATACAATTTTTTTCATAAACCTTCCTGTATACTTCACTTAGTTATATGTTGATGCAGTTTGCCTTGCTTACCTCACTTAGTTGTCGATTGACATATTGCTCGTGTGATTTATCATGAAATATATTTGCTTCCCAATCCTAGAAGAAGTAAAATAAGTTTTGGTCTGTAACAGTAAAATTAAACATTCTGAAGAGTCATTTGCTAGCAGAAGTCTCAAAGTTACATTTGGACGTCACCAACTAAAAAGGAGTAGCCACAGGCAATATCCTGTAGATACTTCTCACTCCTTCTGGTTTGAGTAATACAAATAGGATAACTCAAATAATGTTTGTTGGACCACCATTACCGTAACCTTAATTTTGCACTGTCTTATTTTCACATGAAAATCCAAAAAAGTGACTAGATTTTGTTATCAATTTGTCCTTTTGGTGAGCGCACCAAAATTAAAAATGTGTCAATTTAAAGATTTACGTGCTGTAGTGTCGGAAATTCTTTAGCACAAAGAGAGGAGGAGGAGAAAATAATGTGGTGCAAAAATTAAGGATATTACTGTATTTTAACACCATTATATAATTCACAGATACCATGCTCTGTATCAATATTTTAATGAAAATAACCATTTTCCACAAGACCACTAATGTTCACGAAATTTTCTTTAAAAATGATCAACCTTTATGAAGGGAAGTTACACCAACAAGGATACAAGAAATGAAACAATTATATTAACTCACGAGAGATGGTTGGTTTGCTGATGACATGAATGATATCCGATCATTAGGTGCAAGTGCTGTAAACCATCTTTCGTTGTGTATGTGACGCATTTCTTCAGCAAGTTTTCTTCTAATGTTCAGTATGTTCAAGCTTAAAAATAGTTGGACAAAACACCATAAAACATGGCATAGCTTCAGGCTACAAAACCTAAAGTTATGCATAAAAATCTGTTATCTGTTGTGTTACGCAGGAATTATTTTACAAAAAATCATTCATGTTTTTTTTCTTCAAGAAAGGTTTTGATAAAAAAGTAATACTACCTGCTGTAGGCTTCATGAAGAAGTTGAGTTTTTAACCGGCTGATGTTTGCATCGCTGCTAAATATTCCTTTTAGATTCAATTCTAAAGATAAATAATACATAAAACAACAAACAGAGGACAATCAATACCTTTGCGTCAACTTGAAAGAGGTTGAGAATAAACGTAAAAAGTCATATAAATTGCTGGTATACAATGTATTATTCAACGTTGGAAAGTAAGCACACAAGAATAAAGGTGATACACATGTTATTTAAAAATTAAGATTTTGTCCTTACCTTCTGCTCTCTGTATGTATGTATAAAAAAGTTGCTCTGATGTTTTGATGACAAATACTGCAACACGTCTAGAAAAATAAAAACACATGATAGAGTTATTTTTTTTCAAAATTATTTTCTCTTACTAAGGCAAAGCCTAACAGTCAGGCATCACCTGTAAAGTAGTTTTAAAGGATAGTTTTCAACTTTCTCAAGAAACGCTCCTTCGCAGTCCTGCATTTACTTTCAGGCTTGAAAAATGTATTTAAGTTTAACAAAATGGTACATTGATAAATATTGGAATACTGCTTTATTAAACATTTTCAAGATCTATTGTAAGAGAACATCTCCAAAATTTGTTGCCAGGGGAAGAGTGCTGAATCAATGATGTTGCAATTGATTGGTTTCTTTGTCTTGAAGAAACTAATCAATTGCAAGCTCATTGACTTAACACTCCTCATTGCAGATTAATTATTAATTTTATTAATTTTGACTTCCTTAATCTGCTAAAATATCTGCTTTTTGAAACGAATTTTGGAGATTGCTCCTAAGAGAATATAATAAATTTTACCTTTGAAGTTCTCTATTGCCAATTTCACTCTAAACAAAAAATATATTATTATTTTGGTACAAAATATTAATCTTGTTACTGAATTTTGTCAATTGCATGCTGGAGCACTAGCTCTACAGGTCACAGATACTTCTGGTAGAAACTACAGATTTGCGCGAGGTTTAAACTTTTACTCCACTCCAAACCTACTGGCTCAATAATCTATTCAGTGCCTAAATAAAGAGGAAATAATCACCTTGAAGGAGAGATTTTTGGGCATAGTTTCACAGTGATTATTTGTCTTTATTTTAAGCTCGTACAAAAACTGAAGAGAACTGGAATATATCAAGACAATGTACATTGCATTTCTACCAATAGAATGTCTCCTTTTGGCTTTCGCCACAAATTTTTCGCCTTGAGGAAATAAATCTTAAACCAAAATTTAGATCAAGAAAGATGATTTGAGTGGGTCCTCCTTCTTTCATGAAACATTCTGAGCTAAAATTGAAAAATTATTTACATCCCAGGCATAATTATATATAGAAGAGTTTACAATTAGCACAAAAAAAAGCTTACTAGGAAAGGATCAGGTGCTTGCTTTCGATGTTCAGGCCATACTGATACAATAGCTACCGTAAGAACATCTGCCTGCAAATAAGTAAATAGATATTAGCTTAGTATATAGAGAATAACATGTGGGATGAGTAACTACTCCTCATAACCATAAATACTGTCACTGATAATAACATGTAAACACATGTAAATACCCCTCAAAATCATAAACCAATGACCAATAAAACATTGTAAATCAAAGGTACCGTATTGAAAGTAGCCCTCCAAACCAAGTGAAAGTTAAGCCTAAGCACATAAATATGATTTGCATACACACATCATGTGTTAATGTTTGAAAAGTGCCTTTATTAAGATCGTAAAGTTTCAGTTCAAATAAACATTTGGAACACCTTTTTCAAAGTAAAATTATGTCAGGTCACTGTGGAGGAGAGTAGTGAAATTTCATATCAAGGATAGACACCCAAATTTTACATGGCATTAGGATTTCATGTCCTTATTAAGTTGATACAGTTTCAGATTAAATAAACAATTGGAACACCTTTATCATGGTAAAATTATATCAAATCACTGTGGAGTAGGGTAGTGAAATTTCATAATTATCTCTATTATTAAAAGTCTTAACTTTTGAAAAAAATCCCTTTTTTGCCGATAATCAGTCTCGAGTTGCCAAAATTGAGAAAATTATTTGCCAGCAGTCTCGTAATATTGCCTAGAATGCCATAACCAAATTTGAGGATGGTACCTCGCCTTTTTGGTCCATTGGCCCGAAAACTCAATTTAAACCCTTTTTGCCCAAAACTCCGAACTCAGCAAACGAAATCGAAACATTTTTGGTGAGCCCTTCTAGAATATCACAACAAATGCTAGTACCGTATTTCAAAATGCTAGCCCTTCGGGAACATGGTCTATTAGGAAAAACGGGCCGCCGACGCCGAAAAAAGATAGCAATAAAACTGAGATATTATCTAATAAGCACAGTTCAGCGCTCAAGCTGTCAAATCTGATACAGTGATAGACTGATCATGTGTATGAACATTAAGTTTGCGACGGCCTCTCAGTTACTTTCTTGAATAGACAATAAAAATGTTAAAACACCAAGTTACATTTCTTGCTTACCACTATACCACTATTAATCTTGTACAATGTTATAATTATAAGATAACGGGAAAGCAACATTTGCTGATGCACAATACTTACCAGTTCCATTTGATTCTCTGCAGATACACATTTCAAATCGTCGTGCAAACGAAGCCGTTCACGAAAACATTTTGTTAATTCTGCATGGCTTTCAGGAGGCTTTTTGATGGCTAGCTATAAAGATGAATTCGTCGAGTGAATTACAAGGTGAAATAAATTTGAATACTTTTTTTATATCTCCATGCATATTCACCACATTCTGAGGATAATTAAAGCAATATTCTCACTACCTTAGTTGCGTCACTAACCTTAGGATAGTTGAATGCCTATGTTTGGAACACGCATCACGTTCAGTTATTATTTAACTTTTCACAAGATTAAGAAAACAAAACATTACTCTCCTTTAGAGAAAAAAAATATTTCCTTGGGTTTTCCTTTGAGTACTAAGGTATCTTACACATTGACACAACTTACTGAACCTACTAGAATGATGTGATTTAACAATTCACAAGTGTAAATTAAAAATAAAACCAATCTTACCTGAGTGTCACTGAAAATCATTAAATTTCCATGTTGGAAAGTTGGATTCTTGTATACTTACATCAATAGGAATAACAGGGCGTGGTGCATCCTTCTTTTTTGCTTGGTTAATATCTACAAAAGAACGAAACAAGATGAAAATTCAGACAGGCTCAATATCTCAAAATAAGAAGAAATAATCGCTATGGTGGAGTGAGAATTTATGTGTAAAATCATTCCCCCACAGTGACTTATTTTGGTACTGACTTATTTTCAATTGTGTAAAAAAAATATTCAAAGGGATAATAACATACTTGATTCTTCATCTGCTTGTTCAAATATATTCAGAGATTTTTCTTTGTCTTTGAACTTTTCGTAAAACTCATGCTACAAATACAATTTATAGAAACAAGCCTTAAAATAACTGTTAGACATCACCTGTGGAGGAGTGTTTTTTAGTATAATGTTCAGCTGCAATAGGTCCAAAAAAGCTCTTCCACAGGTAATATCTGACAGTTGTTCATTGTAGCTTCCGTGAGTTTCCCCTCAATACAGTATTCGAAATAAGAGAAAATAATCACTGAAGAGGAGTGATTATTGAGCATTGCTTCAGGCTAGTAGTGTTCAAAAATTTCGAACACTGCAATATATTTCCCTACACATTCCAAGTTTTCCCTGAGTTTTGCTCCAAAACACAAATTTCGAGTTTCTCTAGGTATTCCAGGTTCCATAGAAACCCTGTATTGATATGTATAAATTGCAAATAATGCACCTGATGAACAAAATAATCACTGAGGAGAATATTTGTTTTTATTTCTAGCCCTGATCTACATACAGTTTTTATACAAGAAACCTGGCAAAGTTTTTACTGAAAGTTCTTATTTTGGTAACCAAAAAATGAGATTTTTATTTCTAAAATTTCTTAAAATAAAATGTTTCTTATTGTTTTAAAATGCTCAATCTCAATCTGAATCTGAATTTGAACACATTTCATTTGATAAAATTTTCCTTATGTGTACTTCCAAAGATTAAAGTGTCTAGGGTATATTCAACTCTCTAATGCAGTGTTTTATCCATTTTATTCATTAACGGCTAAATCTACACACTCCATTAGCAGTGTTTGGTAAATTCACTCACTTTTGTCAAGAGAAGAGTTTCTTATCCTTAAACTAGGAAAATATTTGAAGTTTTAAAAGTTTCTTAATTTTTGATGATCTTAAACAAGTTTCTTATAGAAAAAAGCGTAATATTTTGGAGTATACAGTGTTAGAAATAAGAGCAATTAAACACTGTGGAGAAGCAATTTTTGAGCATAGCTTCAGCCTACAGTGATATATCAATTCTAATAATAAACTTACAGCAGAAAGTGTTGAATCATCTACTTTAAAATGTTCCATTTAAAATTTAAAATGGTAGATTTGATCAACCAAACTTGTAGTCTCATGTTCTTTGCTTGTCATTATTTTCATTTGTCAACAACTACAACAAAAACAACGATCATAAGCCTTCTGCTACACATAATTGAGCCTTTTTTTTTTGCCTACCAACACCAAAGACATATGATACAGTGACATTTAGCCCAATTTAATTTTTCCTTTAAGACAGGCGTGCTCACGATCACACCTCCTCTGACATAATGTCTGATGTTACAAAGGGTTATAGGATTGTGAGGGTTTGTCACATGGCTCATCTTCTTAGCACCTAAAAGCCTTGAGACAACTGCTGATTATCACCTGTAGAGGTTTTTTTTGTCTGGCAGTTATTTCAGATTTGGACCTCCAGTGGTTGAAATGCGAGTAAATAATAATCGTGGAGAAGAAATTTTTGAGCATAGTTTCAGGTTTTATTCCTCCACAGTGATTATTTGCTCATATTTCAACCACTGTCCTTTGACCATACTTCAAGTCTACTTCAACCAATGGAAGTATTACTATATTACTGGCCATTTAACTTACTAAATGACAATAACGTGACCCCCTGTAACACAATAGTTATTAAAATAAATACCTTTTCAGGGGTTGATGGATAACAAGAAAATTAATGTCAGTACTGTGCTTGCTCCCTTCATCGCACAGCAAATTACTCAATAGAATGCTTACCAAGTTCTGTTGTGTGGTGCTAACAGTACCTGCTCCCAACTCATCATTGATTTTATGAACTCCATTATAATGATTATTTTATAATCTAAATACATTGAAGTATTGTAATTGGAAAAGTTGTTGTTTTTAGTCAATTACGACCTGTGGTGTCAAGTTAGAAATTGCTATCAAATAACATCAACAAACGAGTGTCTGTCTAAATAAAAGCAAATAACCACTGTAGAGGAGTGACTTCTGAGCATAGTTTTACGCTTTCTAGCCTTAAAGCTATGTTAAAAAACACCTCCCTTCACAGTGGTTATTTGCTTTTATTTTCATCTTCCTCTTTGTTCAAGTCTCCACTTCTCCCATTATCACTTGAGTATTCCCATTATCATTTGGGTATGATGTTTGGGTGAATGTAGTCAAGACCTCATAGAATTCAAATTCTTGAAAATTTTCTGAATCTCCACTTTTAAAGAAAATCCCTTTTTCGCCAAAACTCGGTCCCGAATTGACGAAATCAAATAAAATTTGGCCAGCAATTTCATAATATTGCCTAGAATACCATTAAGGACAGTACCACGTCTTTTTGGTCCAAAAAGCAGTTTGGACTATTTTTTTCCAAAACTTGGAACCGGGTGGACGAAATCGAAGTATTTTTGGCAAGTCCCTCTAAAATACTGCCACAAATGCTGGTACCAAATTTCTAAATGCTAGCACTTTGGAAACATGGTATATTAAGAAAAGTGGGACGCCACTGCAACCGCCACCAAAGTGATAGCAATAGCTCATCCAAAACTTTGTTTAGTGGACTAAAAACAGGCCATGTCCATTCCATCAAAATAAATGTCTGAAAAAACTCTCATCTGAATGTAAACCAGTGGTCAAAAATAATCACTGTTGAGGGGGATTTTTGAGCATAGCTTCGGACTTTGTAGCCTTTAATACTTTTAATACCAAGCCTGAATATAACTGCCGGACATCACTTGTGGAGGAGTGTTTTTTGAGAAAATACTATACTCAAAAAACACTCCTCCACAGGTGATGCCTGGCAGTTATATTCAGGCTTGAATACTATTTTGGTGAAACAGTATTGGATACCTTTGCTTTAAAGTAATTATTTCTCCTTTCATAAATCCCAGTAAATATCCAAGGAATAAAAATGCAATAAAGATTTTTAAATTCATTGAAAAGCATGCCATAAATTTCCATTGTTTCAAGCATGAAAATAACTGTTGGAGATGACCTGTGGAGGAAAGTTTTTGAGTGTCGTTTTTAGTTTTGTAGCTGAAATCCATTTTAAAAAAAAAAAACTCCTACGCAGGTAATATCTAGCAGTTATTTTTCAGGATTGTTGTATATAAGTTAAATAATTATACGCAAAAACAACAATGCATTTTACAATACAAACAAGACCAAAAATATAGCCAAAAATTTGAAATCCTTCTGCTATAGTTTTAGTTATTATATAAGGTTACTGTTTTCAGTATTTTCTTAATTTTGTTTATCACCATTATGTTTAATTATGTTTCTTTTTGTATTGGTGTGGCAATTAAAGTTGATTTCCACTAGCCAAAAATTAGCTGTAGAGCCAAAAAAAAAAAGACATTCTAATGATTCTAATGGTTTTCACAGTAAATTTTTTACCAAGTGGAAATCAACCTTTAAGGATAGTCGGTACCTTTAGCACCGCGTTGTCTTCAAACTTAAAATACTATACTATGGGTAAATTTTCAATAGCAAAAGTATACACGTTTTATAGCTTAATGCTCAAACTTACTTTTAGTGAAAAAATTAGGGAAAACGTCAGGGGAAAAGTAAAAGGGAAGATCCAAAAATTACACTGTCTCTGCATTTATCATCCCATTTTCAAAAGTTGTACTCAAGTCATTTCCATATTTACACCATTATGCTAAACACAGATTGATCTAAAAATCTGTGTCATGGTTTTTCGCAGCGATCTCTACTTTTTCAGAAATTTGTTAAAAGCAATGTAATTCTAGTTTTTACTTTATAGAAAAAAAAAAGAAAGTGTCATAACTCACGTTGCAATAATCTAGTCAAGTTTTGAAAATGAGATGCAAAACGTCCAAAAATATTGCAAAGATAATGTAACAAAAGAAATCGATTTTTTCGTTATAGTGAAAAAACTCCTCCCCTTTTAGATTAAATCAATACATTGTTTAACACAATAAATATTCTGCTAAATGATTTGATGTAAACATCTTCTGTACCTGCTGTTTTAGCACAATTTTCTTCTTCTATATACAATATGCACTAAATTTCTAAAGAATTGCCTTATCTTTGATCTTGATTACAACAGGATAAACTGTATTTCTTATCTTTCTCTATTGTGTTAATCAAATGTTTACTTGGATATACATTTTTAGTAATTTTGGTAATATCTAATTCGTTACCATTAACTAAATTGTTTGCTAGAAAGGTCTTTTCAAGAAGTATTATCGCATGTAACAATTTTTCTGGAGTACTGTTTGAGCATACAGACTACCATTAATCTGAAAACATTATTTGTGGACTCAAATCAGCGGTCAAAATAATGATCACAGCAAAGGAGTGATTTTTGATTATAACTCCAGGCTATAAAGCCTAAATAAAGCCATGCTCAAAAATCCCTCCTCCACAACGATTATTTGCTCTTATTTCGACCACTGCAGATTAGGAATTTCATTTTTCCTTTAACACAAAATGGAATTGTATAAGAAATCGAATATGATTGAGTGTGAGGTGCATTACAGTAGTCATACTAAGAGTAAATGATCACTGTGAAGGAGGGATTTTTGACATAGCTTTAGGTGATTATCTAGTCTTATTTTGAAAACTACTGCAAATCTCTATTTCCATTACCATCTTCGCATCAATCACTCCTGTGAAAATGGAAATGGTAAATTGTTGGACAAAGGAATGTAACCATGTTGTATTCATTTCATATAGAAGTTGTGTTGTGAATTCATAATATTAAATAATAATGTAATCATATAATTGGCTGAATCTACAGTAAAAGCAGTGCAATTAGAAAAAAAAAAAAGTAATCAGACAACAAAATCAAAAATTTGATAGATCTATACAAATATTTTCAAGAAATATACAAGCCTGAATATACTGTAACTACCAGACATCATCTGTGAAAGCTGAACACTATCATTAAAAAAACAATCCTCCACAGGTGATGTCCAGCAATTATATTCAGACTTGATATAGCATGTATGGCATCAAGGAGGAGCTTGTGGAATATCACTCACTAAAAATGCGCATAATAGAGGAAGTAAGTGATATATCTTTTCTCATAATTTGTTAAATACAACTGCTGCAAAAACAAATTTTGACCGCACAATCTCCATTTAAATAAAGAAAATGCTGCAATTGTGATATAGAATGTTGCATGTGTCAAATAAATATGTAACATGTTACAATGTTGCACTGATGTTGTATTCGTTCGTCCAGCATTTCAGTTTAATATTTTGTCTTGAAATAATAACACAGACTAACACGTATTGTAGGATAATCATAATCAAGGATAATCAATAATTGTTGTCAGCTGATAACTATATCAAAAAACACTACTCTACATGGATGTCTGGCATTTATTTCAAGGCACGATAATGAAAATAATGCCTTGGTAAGCAACAAGCATGAATACAACTACCAGACATCACCTGTAGAAGAGTGTTTTTTAGTATAGTTATCAGCTGAAATGTGGACACATAGTTTAACTACAATAAGCAGAATTCGTTTCAAACTTTAGCTACTATCATATATTAACTTCTCCAACTCTTATGTAGCTCTAACAAATGTTTATGTGCCCGTGCACTCACATTTAGAGCAGGGAATAAAGGTTCAATATTATGTAAATCCATTAGTGATAAACCACATAAACCGAAGTAGGTATGAAGAACATCTATGAGCAAAAATAAAAATAAATAAACGCATAGTCAGTGCTTAAGGGACCGTCTCCAAAATTTGTTACCAGGGGAAGAGTGTTGAATCAATGATCTTGCAATTGATTGGTTTCTTCGTCCCGAAGAAACCAATCAATTGC
>JAULBZ010003440.1:0-16418 GCA_032360805.1 Neoturris breviconis
TTATAAGTATAACCAAAATGATTGCCATTCCCAGCGTAAGAAAAATGCCACCCTTCGTGGACTAATATATGAAGTTGTAGCAAATTAATTATTATGTGTACAAATGTTCTCTCTCGAAAAAAAGTCAGCCGGAAAGTACCATCTCTCCATCAGACGCGGATCGTTCATGTAACTATCGTATAATGTGGGAAATCTCAAAAGTTGTCTGAATTCCGCCGCGACCGTCGCGACCGTCGCGACCGCCGCGACCGCAGACGTCCGTTTTAAGAAATCCCTTCCCTACGGAAGCGGGATTTAAAAAGATGTCCGAATTGTTATAGTCTTCGAGCTTTGCACTCATTTGTCACTATTCCCGTTTCGTCACTATTCCCAAATGTCTGCGAAAGACTATTTAATAGTCTAATTATGTGTTGATCTAATCATAAACCTCGAGTTGTACTATGACCAATCTTGGATCAGATACTGTGAAACAGATATCCAATTCCATATCTTCCTTTGGTGTTATCTCTCTCACTCAGAGCTCAACCATGAACGGTATAACGAAACCAAAGACGAGTGACTCTCCGAACACCCGTCAATAATATAAGATGATAGAAAATAGATTTGTTATTAGATCTATTAGATTTGTTGTATTAGATCGACTGAGATGTTACAAATAAAATTACGATGATTTTTTACTTCACAGCGCTTTTTAGTGAAATTTTATTAATTGATATAGAGACTATATCAATAGAGAATATAAAATTTTCAACAGATATACTTATGTGTAATAAATAGATTATGTAGTATATAAAACGTATACTACGAGCAATAAAGTTTCTTGGTACAAGTTAACATTTCTTCATTATTACTAACTATGGCGTAGATCCCCTGACGCTAAGTACTTTTTTAACACATAAGTCTCATAATTATGATGACTAATATTTTTTACTTTATAGTTTTTTACGTAGCAGCAAAAATTGTTTCATAGAGGGAAAAGATAAAATAAGATTATGTGAAGACAAGATTGTGAACGATCAGAATACTCTAGACTACGCCATTACCAAAGGAGTTAAGAATGTTACCAAAAAGCAGGAGTATTTTATCAAAGTTAAAATATGCAACAAAAGAATCGAGAAGATTCCGAAGAGATGTATCTTTACTAGGAGTACCGTTTAGTGGAGGACAGGTAAGACTTCAACATAGGTTCGAATTATTGTGGTTTTCTTATCAACCTCGTTCCCAGGACTTCTTCTCTCTTGACGTTTAACGCTCATAGCGTTAAACGTCAAGAGAGAAGAAGCCCTGGGAACGAGGTTGGTTTTCTTATGAGATTTGTTTGGATTTTCACAGAGTACCAATAAACAAATATGATCGAAGCACTACAACTGTTGAAAAAAAAGTGCACAGCTGGAAGACTGTATATTGCCGTAAGGTGAGCTCCGAAAATAACCCAAGGGGTGTGGGTAGAGGCTTATTACACGAGAGAATATTCTGTTAGGAAAGTGAACGGGTTTAGACAAGAAGTATATATTTCCGTTAAGAAATCCAATTGATGGGACATTATTTTTTTTAAAGTCCCTTGCAATTACCCTTAATAATTCAAACTTTTTGCAACATTTAGCTAAATAAAAGAAGAAGAGAAGAAATCTGTACTTGTGTAACACTGGTTCGAATAACAGAGAGTTTTATTCTCCATAAGTGGTTCATGTTAAAATAAATACTTAGTTACTATGCGATGTAATTATATGAATATATTTCACAAACATCTTCACATATCTTATGTAAATACATCTTTTTAAACACGTAACTAAAATGCCGAAAAAATGCAGAAAATTTCATAGTCTAAAAAAAGAAAATGTTTGGCCAAACAAGATGGCTGCCACACAGTGAGCATAGAAATACATAATTTTCTACGACTTCAATCAATATATCTCCACTAATATTCATTCATATGGAGTCAAATCTTTAGAATATTTTAGTAGCAATATGAACTTTCATCTTGATTACAAAAGGAAAAATTTGAAAAAAAAATCTGAGGGTGATTTTGTGCCTTTAATTTAACTTGTAGCTTACAAGATTGCAAACATTTATTAACTAAAGTTATTTTGTAGGCGTCTCCTAAGTTGGAGTGAGGTTACACCTAAATACGATAAAATAATAAAAACAATAACCTTACGTTTAGAAATAAATTTTTCGAAGCATACATTTTGTCAAGCAACAATTCATTTTAATCTTTAGGTCAGTCAATAAAAACAAGATTGAACAAGTAACTACTCGCATATGGATGTTCATTGTAATGTTCACTGTAGTTTGTAGAAGAGGCTGACGAATGTTCACAATAGTTTGTAGAAGAGGCTAACGTATGTTGACTGTAGTTTGTAGAAGAGGCTGACGAATGTTCACAATAGTTTGTAGAAGAGGCTAACGAATGTTTGCTGTAGTTTGTAGAAGAGGCTAACGGATGTTCACTGTAGTTGGTAGAAGAGGCTAACGAATGTTCACTGTAGTTTGTAGAAGAGGCTAACGAATGTTTACTGTAGTTTATAGAAGAGGCTAACGGATGTTTACTGTAGTTTATAGAAGAGGCTAACGGATGTTCACTATAGTTTGTAGAAGAGGCTAACGGATGTTCACTATAGTCTGTAGAAGAGGCTAACGGATGTTCACTGTAGTTTGTAGAAGAGGCTAATGAATGTTTGCTGTAGTTTGTAGAAGAGGCTAACGGATGTTTGCTGTAGTTGGTAGAAGAGGCTAATGAATGTTTGCTGTAGTTTATAGAAGAGGCTAACGGATGTTCACTGTAGTTTGTAGAAGAGGCTAACGGATTTTTGCTGTAGTTTGTAGAAGAGGCTAACAGATGTATATAAAAGTTACGTAAGAAAAATGTATTGATAATGGCCTCTGTAATAGGTGAAAGCTCTAATAAATATAGATATGGATCAGACGTAGATTTGTGTCTTTCGTTATATCGTTGAACTTATAAGTCATTTGTATTTACTTTTAGTCCACAGAGAGCATTAAGCTTGGACCAAAAGCCCTTCGAGATGCTGGTCTTATTAAAAAGATTGAAGCATCAGGTATGTGATTTATTTGTTATGGATGTATACGCTGTCTAATTATAGGTAGACATATAAAGGTGGATTTTCACTAGATGAAGAATTCGCTGTGAAGGCTGAAAGAAGACATTCCATTGGTAAAAATTCACGTTTTTCGCCTTTGAAATCGATACAAAATTCAATAGTACCATGACATAAACCATGATACCCCCTGCTAATGAGGCCGTGTCTCCCAAACAGCGTCGTTTTCATATTGTCCCGACGTCGTGTACCAGTAGGCCTTGTTTCTGTACATAATATAATATATTTCCCGTAATGAACATCAATTCTCTTTTAACCCTATCTAGATTGGGGAAGGGGTCAATCCCCCCTCCCCTGTACCTTTTTTAATTTTTAATAATTCTTTCTGTAGCCATTACCCAGTCGGTAAAAACCTGTTCAAAGTCAGCAAAATAAAATTAGAACAACGTTCAAAGAACACTGTGCGAACGTTATTTTGCTGACTTTGAACCGGTTCTTGCCGGCTGGCTATGCTCTTAAAACTTAATGATATTTCGTATTTATCGATTTGTGATTCTCTAAATATAAAAGGGGGTCAAATTGATCCTCCAGTCAATAATTATCATGTAAAAGTCCAGTCTATCACTAAATTGTACATATTTGCTGCTCGTATCAAATTTCCTAAGATATCCAAACAAAATATTAGTTACAGGTATTACGGTATTTACTTTAGGAAGAAAAGTAAATGATTATGGCGATTTAGCAATCCCGGAATATTGCTTCCAACACCCGGAAGTGGTCAATTATGATGGTTTTCCTATTAGAAATTCAAAAATATGTGGTCAAGTCTCACATGATGTAAGTTTACGCATCATTTCTTACCAGTGGGCAAAAACTTGTTCAACATCAAACGACGTTGTTCTAGCGTCTTTGCTGCCAACTTTGAACAAGTTTTTGCCCACTGCATCTTCATGTACAACAGCAAATTCTCTTGATTCTAGCAACCTAGTACCTAGACTCTTGGAAAAAATTCGAACTTTCGTTCCGATCACCTTGCTAGTAAATATTTAAGGCTTTTTGTCAAAGTTGAAATTCCAAATTTCCCTTTTTTATCAAATATATATGACTACGCTTGTAATAGCTACATATTTTACATACATATATCCTTGGTTAAGAAAAAAAATAACGGATGTGTCACAACCCTCGGAGGTTATAATAAATAATAAAGTAAATATATTCAGATTTGAATGTGTGGAATAAAGAGAAATTCAGACAAATAATTATGAAATGAACGTATATATATTTAAAAGAGTCTCTTTGACAAACCCCTAATTATTGGATCAGCTTTACAGCTTTACAAAATTCGTTCCCGGGGAAAGAGTGCTGAATCAAATTGACTGGTTTTGACTTATTTAAAGCTGTTAATATATCTTCCTTTCGAGACGAATATTGGAGATGATTCCTTACGTAATCTCCAAATGTGAGTTTAGCAAACATTCTACGAAGTGACACGAAGCAGCCATACTTGTTTTGAAATCGCTACCCAACATTTAGAAAAACATTGCAATGTTTTTAGAAATATCTTCCCCAAATTGCCAATCCGTGGTGAAAGAGAATTTAGTAGTTTAATCCTCGATTAAATTGTCTTTTCACGTTATCTGATTGGTAGAAAGTAGTTTTAATCCAGAGTTAATCCTAGATTAGCGTTAATCGGCTTTCGAACAACTGGGCCCTGATGTTCAGAAGTTAGTTAGACATGGCGCGGAAAACTTTGTTCGGAACAGGACCTTCAGAGCTTTGCGTGTCCCTGTGGAGACAAGGATCGGTTCTCAGGAAAGGATTTAATGATTACGATAAAAACATTTTTAACATAATCATCAAAATCCGATTTGGAGAATACGAAGAGATTAGGGAATCACCACGGCTAGAACCTAGCTCCGCAACGTTATTTTGGCCTGGACGTAATCTTAAATTGTGTTGCTAAACCTTACTAATATTGGTACCAAGTTTCATAACTAAAGCACTTTTCCTTCAACAGTTATCAGGGCATATTTGTCCAACTCCCCAACCAGAACAGGGTCACCTAGCCAAAAAAAAGGGCTGAATACTCTATAGGATACAACTCCGGTCTATGTACAGCAGGGGATAGGACTAAATCGCTATTCAAAATAAGTAAGTACCTTATATAAAAAGGCCAAATAATTGCTTCTACACTGTCAGTTTTATGTACCACCATTATGTAGCCTATCCTTGGTTAGTATGAAGAGAGTTAAGATATTTGTATTTTTGCATTTTTGCATTAGAAAGTAATTCATTATTGCTCATTTAAGATACTTTTCCACCTGAAACTGAAACCATACTGAAATTTCTGATTGTTATTTAGGTTGCAAATATAGTTGAGAAGGGAGCAAAAGCTGGAGATATTTGTGTTACTATTGGAGGAGATCACAGGTATGATGGGCATTCATCTTTTTGTGTCATTCGTTTTCTACCAATAGTATGTCTTCTTTAGGCATGCGAAAGGAATTTTTCGCCTAGTGGATAACAATTGTATCCTACGGTGCTGCATTACAAAGTATACATCTACAGCCAATGAAGCTTTTGTTTTTCGTTTGAGGTGGTTGTAGATGGGTGCACCGGCTGCATGTTGACAGATTTTTTACCCCAACTCGGGATAGGCTTTTGGGAGTTCTGAATTGATGGGAGTGGCACAAAGTACCCACATCCCTCCGCAACTTTTGATTTAAGCTTCACCTAAGCATTTTTTGAGCCTTAAAACAGTAAAATTATTAAGCAAATTGAGGCTGAGCTCAAATTTTCTGATGCTTATAAAAAGAAACATGTATTAGCCATTCATTCATGAAAAAAAGTCCTTAATAGGGTTAAACTTCCAAACCTCTCAAAACTCTTCTTTCTGCAGTGACACAAAATAATTGGCAAAATGATTAAACTGCGCATGCCCAGAACAGGTTGTAGATTTTAGAAATAAAATACCAATGGGCAAAAATTTGTTGCAAATAAAATTGAGAAGGGAGCAAAAGTTGGAGATATTTTTATCGGGAACTCTGTTTTTGTTCCTGGGAAGCAATTAATTGCAAGATAGTTCGTATGGACACTTCTTTTCAGACTGTGTTTAAATTTCTGTGCATTCATGTTATCTTTTTTTACGTATAGCATTGCCACTGGCAGTGTATATGGTCATCAGAAAGCTAGAGGGAATATATGTCTGTTATGGGTAAGAATTCTTATGTCCAGTTCCTTGGTTAGTTATATTTCTCTTTATTACCATCAGAATATCATTAGTTAGAGTGCAAAATCAAAGAGTTATACGAAACAACTATGTGCTATTGCATTATTAGAGTATTTATAGTCCAAGGGAGTGGAGTATCGGTTTTAGTAGTTGACTCTAGGTAAACGTCCATTTGCCCTTCTAATAATTATTTGAGCAAAAAAATACATTTTGCCTATTTCCGGAATGCCAACAAGTCAATTACCAAATATCTATTATCAAAAATCAAAATGTATATTTGTTACAGATAGTCAAACCTGTTTTTAGTACACCAATATAATATTCTGGCTTAACACTATTTGGCCTGGGGTCTTTTTTTACTGGTGTAAGTCTGGGGGGGAGGGGAATCCACCTGGTCAAAACTTGGTTACCATGGCAATGCAAATACGAATTGAAGACTTTCTTTTACATTTTTAATTGACCAATAAAAGTAATAGTCTGAACATTTCGGCTTATCACTTGCTTGGTTTACAAAATGTAACATGTGCAAACGATATTCTCAAATGTATGAAAAACTGTCCAACCAGTTAACACCATATAATATTATATTTTAGATAGATGCACACAACGATCTTAATACATTTCAAACAACACCAAGTGGTAATTTACATGGCATGTGTCTATCTTTTCTACTGAAGGGATTACCTAATGTATGTTGCTTTACTTTCTGGTCACAAAAAATCTACGTTTTCCTTTTTTCTTTCGTTTTTTTTTCTTCTAAATATTTGCGCACACGCACTAACAATCATTTGACTATAGAACTGGAAATGACAATAGTTCCTCATACAATTTCTTTCATGCAATTTTCATTGTTTATTGCCAGGAGTTGTTATTGTATTATAAGCGAATTCGTTCGCACCAATTCTAAAGGTTCACTCGCGCGCATTCTAAATGAAGTCATTTCCTTGGTTGAAAGTGACACCACCTGACAGGTGACGTTGCTTTTAACCAATGTAATGGCTTCATTTAGAATTTGCACGAACGAAATCGCCTAGTGGAGATCTGCCTTGATGCATTACTCTATTAGCTGTCTATTCACCTATTTAGGCTGCTGGCATTCCAGGTTATGAATGGACACAACCATGGTAACAATCTTTTTTGTTGATCGTTACTACGTTACTAAGAGCCTATGTAAATTGAGTAGATCATTCTTAATTCGCAACTCTTGAGAGCGATGAAAAGGTCTCCCCACATGTCAATGAAAAAATGTTACGGTTGCAAAATAATTATATTCCCATGCTTTTTTGTATACTAATAAATAGTCATTCGCAGGCATTAAAAAAATAATTATATTCGCCCGTTTTCATCCGATTCTACTGTTTGTCGTTTATTGATGCCATTTTGCCTCATCTGTTTAGGAGAGTATCTCTTTGGTGAGTTAGAAACCATATCCTTATGCAAATAAAAACAATATTTACTCACACTTACCTGTCGGACACATTTTGTAAAAAAAAATTATTTGCGCAAAAAAAAATTAAAAAATTACAAGATTGTCTTCCCTGTGAATGCAACCTCGTTCCCAGGGCTTGTTTCTTCTTTTTGAAGGAGAACGGCTCCGTCCTTCCTTAAAAAATCGGAAAGAAGCTCAGGGAACTAAGTTGGTTTGAATATCCATTATTTTAGTTTGACACCATTTGACATTGCATATATTGGATTAAGAGACACAGATCCTGGAGAATAGTAAGCACGGTGTGACTACCGAATACGCTTCCATACATCTCCATATATGGAAACAAGTCCAAATATGGGAACATATGAAACGTATTCGGCAGTCTGTACTGTAAATCGAAATGTGAGCATATTATTTGGAAATGTATAAATTTAGTGACGTATATTTACTAAGCATAACTAGGTATAAGTCTGCCTTACCTGCCGGCACATGACGTCGTAACAACGTTGTTACGAAGTCGTGTACCCGCCGGGTTGCCGCAATTCCGTCACTCTGTAGCAATGAGCTATAATCTTAATTTATGTGACTTTTCCACTAATTCTCTATGAAAGATAATAAGAAAAAAAATTGAATTGCTTTAAAAATTGTCCCAAAAATATCCAAATTTAGGAATCGAAAAAATAATTGAAAAAATATACAGTCGACTCATATCTCGAACTCTGAAGAGGATTAAAAAAATGTTACTTATCGAGAAGAGGGTTTTCAGTTATATTGGTAATGCTTATATTTTCTGACGTTATATATTCGCAGATTATCTTAATGTTTGTTGTCCGTATCACGCACATCAATTTAGACATGAAATTAAAAAAGTAACTAATTTGTGTTTTTAGACTTTTAGTTGAAAATATCTACTGCGACATCTCTAACAATATTTCACAATAAAAATGTAACTTTTGAGTGAATGGCTTATATGACTAGAAATTTTAGGACTTTTCCTATAATTTATCTAGGATCATTTTTAATTTATTTTTTTTGGTAACTAGGGATAATTTTCCCTTAGTAACTAATTTTCTGACAGGTGGTAAAAATAGTTTTTTAAAATAATGATTAATAGGATTAATAGTGACCTTGAGTTTATAGACTTATTCATCACAAATATATGAAAACGAGGCGTTGGCTGCTCAAAATAAAACTTGATGCAATGCAATAAGTTCCTTTTTGGTCACTACTATTGCCCTCCGCAAAAATTTATTATCAATTAAGCTATTCGCAATATTTTTCAAAAATAAAATTCAAAATTCAAACTATAATATTATCTACTTTTTTTATACATGTTATCATCTGTATAGCAAACTACTTTAGGTAAATATAATTTTACAATGGATGTCAGTAAAAGATTCAAAGTATTCTCGAAATTAAATATCTGCCACTTTTTCTAGTTTACTTAAGGGAAGAAATTTTCGCGAGAAGAAATTTTCGTGAATTTGCCCCTGATTCGCGAAATTAAATTCCGCGAAATTAAAGCTTAACCTGCAATTCGCGAAATTAAAGTCCGCGAAATTTAAGCATAACCGGCAATTCGCGAAAATAAATTCCGCGAAAAACTGAAAATTTTGTAAGTGTTAAAAAAAAAATTCCTCTGTATTTTTGTTCCTGTTATTGTTCGTAAGCACTGAAAAACGTGCATTTATTTGTTTCAGGAAAACTTTTATGGAGATATTGAATAAAGCTATACGGTACCAACTAATATACTTCCGTGGTATCTTTTCAAAGCAATGATGTTTTTTCCCCTTTCTTGATGTTTCGGTAATGAAATATTAGTATATAATGTAAGAGGTTCTACAACGCGAGAGGTTCATTCAATTCATAACTTCACTTGTATCTTTTTTAGCACTCTTGCACATGAACTTGGAATTCTTACATTCTCAATGCATGAAGTTGATAGATATGGCATCTCTACTGTTGTAGAAAGAGCAATTGAATCAATCAATCCAAGGTTTGAAAAATATTCTTTGTTTCACTATTTCGATTGTAGGCTAACTTCCGTTTCTGTTTTTGAATATAAAATCATTGTACAATCATTGAATAAGACATTTAATAAGACCTACGAAACAAAGGGTGAAGGACTGCCAAACCATATCAGTTTTATTCATCAACTAGTTGTCCTCAATCAGTACCAGTTATGAAATTGTTTTCCTATTTCGGCAATTTTGACAAAAAAATTTAAACGTTGAAAGAATATAGCACAGACACTAATGATATTATAATACTAAATTGATCTGCTGGAAAGCTTAGTTGAAACCTGTTATATAAACAGAATATAATAGAAAAACAGCAAAAAATAAAAAAGTGCTTAACTCAGCATTTTTCCTATTTTTTCTTATCCGCTCTCCCATAATAGCGGAAACGCCCCTAAATTGATGGAGTCAATATCTAAACAGCATAATAAGCCCTGTCCCAAGGTCATTTGCAGTGCAATGAGGCAAAAAAGTCTTTAAAATACTACAAAAATACTATTACCGCCCTTCAAGAACACAGCTCTGCCGCCGTTATGAATTTATTCTTCGAAAACATTTTTACTCAAGAATTGTCTGAATATGTAAGCTTAAAAGGATTTACCATTTTAGAGCAACGTAAGAAAAACTGTGGTCAAAAAAGAGCAAATACCCGTTGGGAGGAGTGATTTTTTTTGCATAGATTCAGGATTTGCAGCCTGATGCTATGCCCGTGCTATTCTCAAAAATCCCTCTTTTACAGTGATTATTTCGATTACTGCATGCAGTTACGATTTAACACCACGGACTTTGCATTGCCATTAGACTATTAAATAGGCTTTCAGGAATATTGACGCAAATCACCCCATAAATAAGGTTCGGTTTACATGGGCTGCAAGTCTACATTGCCATATTTGATAACAAATGTCAAACGATATTTTTTATAAAACATAGTATAAAAGATTTCACAACAATTAAATGTTTCATTGTTTAGATTGGACCGTCCAATTCACCTAAGTTATGATATTGATTCAATGGATCCATCTATATCACCAAACTCTGCAAGTAAGTAGCTACATATATATGGATATTTTAATTTAATTATCTACAGCAAATATTATTACGTATGACTTCAAAATGCTGGAATTTCTACTGTATCTTTAGAACAAAACATTTAAAAAAAAAATAATAATGGTGACTATTGTTTTCGTAACGCTTCGGCCTGTTTTATCCAAATCAATAGTCGGATCAATGCAGAAACCTGTAAAAGCATGTAAAATGATCAATTCATAGATATTTCTCCACACACTTGTATTGACTAGACTATTCCCAGTGGACAAAACGTTTTAATCATTTCTGTGGATTTGAACAAATTGTTGTCAACTGGGTGGATTTGCATCATGCACCAGTTAAATTTGTCTCAGTGTTCTTATCAATATGTGACGACATTCATATTTAGTTAAAGCTTCTAATTCATTGTGGTTGCTGAGATTTTTAAAAAAGCTCATTAATGGGTTAGACTGGAGTCAAACGTTTCTCAGAGAACTACCGCGGCTATTATATGGTACAATTGGGGATAATCATCGGGGATAATCGGGAAATTGGAACTCAGTATTTTTTTTGTTCTTTCTTAAAAAAATAAATGTTTATAGCCATTACGCTTGCTATTACCTTTATAAAGAGTGACGATAGGTCAAATTATATGTATATTTACTTTAGTATATGGTGGATTAACTTTACGTGAAGGATTATATATTGGTGAATACGTCAACAAACTAGGTAAGTTCAACCACGTCTGGCACTTAAATATCGCTATCTCCAGTGTTTGTCTATCAGTTAATGGGTTAGGGACTAGGCGATTAGTTTATTCTGACTTCATGTTATCTTTACCGTGTATTTTAGCTTTTTAGCGAGAATAATGTTTTATTATTGTTGACTCGTAAAAGTTAATAAGCAGGGTGATTGGAATAAGAGTGGGATTTCCAAATACTAATAAGCGTCCCTCGACCGGTTTATTTGACACTGCAGAGTAATTTATCACAATAAACCGAGGTCCAACCTCTCTCCCCAGATAGTTTTTTTTTCATTATTTATGCCGACTTTAATTTCGAAAATTTGAAATCGCCCTGGGCATTTAGTAGAAGAAATACTACACGCATTACTGAATTTTTCTCGAAAATTCGGATGTTTTGGAAAAAGAATGATTATAAGTGAATGAATCTAGTAAAATATAATTTACAGCTTCAAGTTGATTGTTAAGATTTTTTCAGTGCACAAAAACTTGTTCTAAGTCCACAGTAAAGATGCTGGATCAACGGTGAAGACGTTGGTCTAGCATAATTTTACTGCAAACTTTGATCATAAAGGTTTTTGCTCATTGGAGTTAACATCACAGTGGAATCCCGGTTATTTCAACCGCCAAGGGAAATCATAAATATTTGTAATAACAGGAAAATTAAATATTCGCGAAGTTTTTATTGTTAAGGCAAATCGAAGGGACCAAGGAAAATGATTCCACTAAACGAAATTTCCACTTATCTGGGGTTCCGCTTATCGAGTGGCAACTGTATTTACTTTTTGTACATAAAACGCAAACGTTAATGTCGAAAAATAATTTCTAAGAAGGTTTTAAAAACTTTGAGACATCCGCTATCTCCAATATTCACCATCTCGAACAAATTCTCCGGTCCCCTGCGTGTTGGAGATTGCGGATGTTCACTGTAGTTCGAATAAACGAAAATGCGAATATCTGGTGGTTGCAAAAAGTGAGGGTATTTTATTGAAGAAAATCTAAGGGAAACAAAAATTAATGCGAAGAATTGGAAAGCTCGAATATAACGGTTCTAATAACCGGAAGCAGTCATTGTACTTTGTTTATTCTTCTAGGTTTACTTGGTGCTTTGGATTTGGTAGAAGTAAATCCTAAATTAGCTTCAAACACTGATTCAGATTTAACCGTTCAGACTGCACTTCGTATTACAGAAGCTTGCTTAGGTAAACACCGTTCTGGTTATGTTACCAATAGAACATTTGAATATTAAACATCAATATTGAATAACATTGATGCATGAATGAGTTTAAGTTCAAGCAACTTGGTTCAAGCAATGCTGGTACAGGAGATGAAATAACGACCCGGTCATCACTGTGGAAGCAAGCTTTTTCAGAATATTTTCAACCAAATTGTGACCACAGTGATGACCGACAGTTATTTCAATTGATGCTGGTATGTGATATTACTCAAAGATAATCTGCGAAACTTAAATAAACATTACTTGTCTCGATAAACCAGATGGCTTAAATAAACAATACTTGTCTTGCCTCGATTAATCAGATGGAACTTCACGATGTAATTTTATTTTGAGAATATAAAAAGTGACCGTATTTACGATTTTTATTATGGATAATGAATAAAGTACGGGGCGCTTTACCTTTAATGGGGGTGCGTTTATTTAGGGAAAGCGTTAATTCTTGGGAAGTCCTTCTTTATCTAAAGAAGGAAACTTATTCAAGATGTATATTTGAAGGAATATTGCCAGTCTCGTGTTTTTCTTCAGGGGGGTTTCGTCTGTGCTTTCTTGTATTTCCGCGTGTTAGCACCCCGGGGCGCATTAAAGGTCATTTTTAGGATAGGTATTTAATCGAGAGTTGGCGCCTATTCGCGTGGAGGGCTTTCTTCGCGTAGTTAAGGAAGGTTTAATTGTTGGTAAAATAGCTGGAAATCTCGCTACAAGTAACACATTTAACTCATACAATTAAGTTTTTTGACGTCTACGAGAAGGACTACAAAACATTGAAGAAAAAATATATAATTCCTGTGTGTCATTATGACGTCATATCACAATATTTGGGCCAAAAATGTAGTAAAATTGTCGGGGCTCAGATCTAGAACTTCCTCAAATTTGCTCAGAACAAGTACTGTAAATGAAAGAAAGGTCGCCCCGGTAATACCTACAACTCTTTACATAAATTATGAGACATTTTACGAATTTCATCGGAAAATAAACGCCACAAGTAAAAGATAAGTCTGGAAAATGACCACGAGGAGTCGCTAGAGATTTATCTGCTCAGTGATTTATCTAGTAGACTTATGGTCTCGAATCGCAAACTAGACAAACTATGTTGCTTCTAGTAGCATAGTACCCAGACTCTTGGAACAAATTCGAATTTCGACGCAGTTTGTTTACATCCCCCAACATAAATACTTGAGACAAATTTCGGAATTTTAACTCGGACAAAAAGCCTCGAATTTTGATTAGCTGGAAAAACAGAATTTGTTCCATCCAAGAGCCTGGGTACTAGGCTGCTAGAAACAACAGAGTTTTTCGAGTTTGCAAAAAGACCTAAGATCCTA
Source organism: Neoturris breviconis (assembly GCA_032360805.1). Taxonomy (NCBI): domain Eukaryota; kingdom Metazoa; phylum Cnidaria; class Hydrozoa; order Anthoathecata; family Pandeidae; genus Neoturris; species Neoturris breviconis. Next base: position 14,063 of record JAULBZ010003440.1, read on the forward strand.
AGCCCTACTTGATAAATCACTGAGATAAACTTATAGCCTTTTCCAGACTTATTTTTGACTTGTGGTGTGTATTTTCTAATGAAATTTGTAAAATGTCTTATCATTTAAGTAAAGGGTTGTAACTAACCAAAATACATATCTGGCGAGGAGAACTTGTTTGCCAGAGTCTTGGGCCCCCTGGAATCTTTCCACTTTTATTCCGAGCACATATTTCATTTTTTTATAAATGCCAAATTATTAGATTTGTAAAAATTGATTTTTTCTGAAAAACTGACCGAAAAATATGTTTTTTTGCATTTGAACTTAAATTTTGCAAAAAATTGGGGAAGTAAATCCCGTACAACCCGAGGATTTGCGAAAATCAGGCAAATTTAGAAATTCAGATAATCAATGGCAGAAATATTGAGCCAAAGTGGAATTTGTGCAAAAATTTGGAATCTCAACTTAGACAAAAAGCCTTAAATTTTGATTGGCAAAACGAACGACAAACAAATTTGAATTTGCTTTAAAAGCCGGGGTACTAGGCGGCTAGAAATAACAGAATTTGTCGAGTCCAAAACTTTTTAAATGATTTACGTCTCTCTACTCACGTCAGTACTCATGTCAGTGCTAAAAATCTACGTTATACGTATCAATTTGTAGTAGCTGCAACGCTTCTTATGGTAAAACCACTATAAATTTGAAAGTAAGGGCTTGTGAGCACTTAGGCGTTTCCCCGAACAAATAAACCGGTGAGGAGTGTCCAGACCATAGCAGTTAAGAATCGTTTAGTGGAACTTGTTCTTTTGATAATATTAATGTTATTACATCTGCTCCTAACAATTATCTTTTAGAGTGGAAAGAAAGTTTAATGATCTTTAGAGACAAACCTAATCTCAATAGTAATATATTATCCATCTCCATTATTTCTATTTGATAAATTTTATTAATCAGTCTTCTGGGATTACAGCACTTTTTGCGTATGTATGCTGACGTCTGATTTAAATTAAAATATTTTTTTATAAAACTAGGCGTTTAAAACAGACTTGTATTGAAAATAGCTGAGGCCGCAACGCTCTATTAAAATGTGTCGTTGGTTGAATCACGTCGTTTGTGTTTTTTTTATTCATTCTTTCATTTATTCGCCCTGGGAACAAGGTTGCGTAACTCATTAGTTTAATTTTAAATTTTGTTAATAACGCTCACTACGTAGAATGAAGCGTGACAGTCGCGTGGTATATGGCAACAACTAAAAGATTAGATAATTTAGTCCTGGGAACGAGGTTGAAAAAAACCTCCTGTTTAAGTTCTGTGCCATAATTCCCGATTTCGCCCGATTTTCTTAGACCAGACTATTCTCTAGTCTAGCCAGGACGAGAAGAAGGAATTTCCGCCCAAATTGCTACGCCCTGGGGAAAGCGGGGTATAGTTATTTTAAAACTCGCTCATCCACATTACATGTAGGTCGTAACTTCTAAATTAGAGAAGCCCATCGAGTTAAGGTTTCAATTTCACCTTCACGCACAAGTTGAACGTCCCAAAGCAAAGGGCACATCTTGACATCTTGTGGTCTTCAACATTTCATTTCCTCTTTTCTTGTACTGATATTTACTGTATGGTCTAAATACTGGCGTTGTCATCAATAGCATGATGGTTGGTATTTTATAATTTGTCCTTTTCAGTAGCTACCTTGGCCAGGTTTACCAGTATTCTCGCTCTCTCTGCTGCATCTCTTTGTGCTTTTTTTGTTTTTTTTTGGACTTTGAGATTTGCGCGTTTTGAAGCTATAAAATGTCCTTAACTACACACATGATAATATTTATTTTAATTCAGTCAAGTGGGCACTGTGTCTGGTATAAGTACAATTATCTGACCGTTTACCCCTAGTTCGTGTAAAAAACCTGTCTGCGCATGGCATCAACCCTTCTCAATGCCTCTGACTCTGACTCTGACTCTGACCAAGGCACCAGATAAGGACCATAGGCAAAGGAAACCTCCCGGCAGAAGAAAGGAACAGGCGAATGGACAAAGGAAAGGCATCAGAACCCAAGGCACCAGATAAGGACGACAGGCAAGGAGAGATCCATGTATACTTTTTTAACATAGTATAGCAACGGTGCAAGAAGAATTAAGTCCTCCGACATAGGAATTAACAGTATGAATTAGGTCTTTAGGGCCTCTCCATATGGAGCCCAATGTATGGGACACATATATTTTGTGTCGCCTATCAGATATCTCGTAGCCAAGGATCCCCGTCTCTTTGCTTTCTTCATTCATTTTCTTTCTTTACGTTATAATCTGTCGTTTGAGATTATAGTTTACATTGTGAAAAAGCAATGTTTTTTCTCAAATCTTTAAAATATCAACATTGGAAGAG